>JAFJYH010000145.1:0-112001 GCA_017365405.1 Cadophora malorum | reverse complement strand
GGCGGGGTGTGGGAGGAGGAGGGGAATGGAGAAATGGGAGGGGAACTTACAGTTGCAGGTCGCGCTTTTAAGAGGAGGCTTGACTGCGTGAGCCATTGCTGGGCTGTTTTGAGGTATGGCATTGTGGGCGAGTGAGGCGTTGGGTTTTGGGCGGAGTGCGGAGGAGTAGAGGTTGTTGTGGGATGCGGAGAGAGCTTCGAGGTGTGAAGGCTGCTCCTTGGATTTAGAGTTGCTTTGGTGGGGTTGCGAGGCTGAAGCTTGCCGTTGTGCTTGGTCAAGCGAGGTGTGAGTTTGCTTGGAACCTTGGAATATTATCTGCCAGTAATGCGATTCTTGATGCGTATAGCCCGAAGATCTACTACGAGAAGTCCGAACGATTATCTTGAGAAGCGAATAGTATTGAAATTTTCCATCATGAGATCGCTCGATCTATTCTGAGGAATTGCAAGACAGAGGCTGCTTATGTAAGCTTGAATGTCCACCTTTGGTGGGGGTTGAAGGGCGTGAGCGAGGCCAGACTGACTCAACAGAACCGAAAGACACAACACACGCGACCTTCGATTAGTTGACTCACTTCACCATACATGGATCCGTAGCCTGAAAAGGAGCGTTTTCACTAACGCTTCGTCAACATCTCATAACGAAAATGGCCTCCACAGATACCTCAATACAAGATGCCAGCTCGGACGCGCCGTCGTACGAGGCTGACACTTCCCAGACGACTGAAGCAATCGACGAGAAGATGGCGGACCTCGAAATTAAGGTCACAGATGGGACGAAGGAACTTGCTTTCGATATGCAGAGAAGATGTCAGATACTGCTTGAGGAATTGAAGCAGTTTCAAGCACATCTACGAGAATTGAAGAAGGAAACGAAGGTCGAGATCAAAATCTTCAAGAATAACGTGCAGGCCGAATTGAGGTGCTTGAACAAGGTAGGAAGCACTCTATTGTTTGAGTATAAGTTTGGATAGTATGCTAAATCCACCTACAGCTCGCAGAAGCCAATCCCGACATGCCTAAAACAAAACACGGCCTGCGATCCTCCAACCTCTTATTTTATTCTTCCGTTTGGGCTACAGCGAAAACATGCACAAGCGTCATAGCATTGGGAAAGAAATTCTACTGGGTGTCCAACAAAGATGCACAACCACGCACTGCTGCAGAAGTATCCGCTCGGAAAAAGAAACATGCTCTTGTTGATGTGGTTTGCCAGGATGGTCTTCAATGGATCAAAGTGTCTTCTGTCACGGAAAAGAGGATTATATGGGACTTAGCCAAAGCTGGATGGGTGGACTCCGACGATGGGAGTGATTATGGGCTCGATCCTATAGATGACGATGATGAGCCAGAAGGTCTGCTGAAACAGGTAGAAGCTCTCATCAAAGCCTCGAAAACCACAATCGTCAGAAACAGACATCCAAAAATCGTCCTGATCTTGCCACGGATAAAAGCTACTCCAGATTCAAAAGAGGTTGGCCACATTCTGAGTAAAATCAGAGACCTTGGCGTTGTCATTCAGACATCAGAGATGATCACTGAGCCACCTCCGCTTTCTGAAGCTATCCGAAATATGGCCGCCGAGAGATTTCAAAGTTTCTCCGAGGTCTTGAATGTTGACTGTACTATTCTACTCGCCTTTGCGAGCGACTTGTCCCATGGGAGAGTGGAATCAGAAGACTGGCACAACAAAGCCATTTCTCGCCAAATCGAGATGGAAGCCGAAGACCAACTGCTACCAAGTAGTTTATGGCCAGCTTGTGGCTCTAAAGCGATGGTTTGTACACGTCATGCTGCTGTCAGGATGCAAGAAATAGTTGAGACGATCGGTACAGAGAATGAGAAGAAACGGGCCGATCTCCTGCTGAATCTCGACTCTCCTCGTACTCGAGAGGAACTTCTCGCAGAGTTTCAGACCCTGACAGACTACACTGTCCCGAAAGAATGGGCACTTCCAATTCAAGTCGTCGATGTCGATGTGCCTCAAGTTATGACAAATCTACCTCCCGTGGCTGAAAAGGTTGCTAAGACACTCACCCCGATCAATGCATCGGTGTTCTTATATGCTTGGGCGAATGACTTGACTACCTTGAGTAGCAATGCAAGTGTGGCTAAAGGGATGGAATTTGTAATCGAGGCGAATCGTACTGATGACGAAACATTGGGTCCGGACGTTTGGCTTTCGCCTTCGTCGAGGTCTTTGGTGGGGAAAGAGAAGCAACGGAGGGGGTATTCGGAGAAAGAGGGAAGTGAGGCTGCATCTAGCAATGGCGATGCCATATGAGATGGAAGTCGAAAGACAACGCTGTTGACATCGCTTCCTGAGCTGGAAATGCTTAGTTGACAATGCTAGCGTAGAATCATACCTACCTACTGGGTGCTTTGGGATTCATGATCTGACGATCAATCAACTACATAGAATACGAAAAGAGAGCACATAAAGCTAAATTAACTTACTCAGGGTCCTGTAATGATGGCTTTACGTCGCTTCAAGCATCAATCTGCACGTCCAACCACAAGTTCTGCTGCACCACCTCGGAAAACAGCCGAATCACCCAGAGTAATTACTTCGATGAGTGACGATGAAGAGAATGTGCATCTGATAGCCTCTGCCTCTCGTCTAGATAGTTCAAATATAGCTCCCAACCCAGTTTAGTCCACCTTCAGTACCTTGAGTGCCAAAGCCTCCAGAAAGCTTGGGCACAGCATGACTCCATCGGATGCCTCAATCTTGAAAAGCTGATTCCGCCACCAACTCCTGGAACGCCATTACATCCCTCAGTCCACTTTTGGGGTATCCAGCCACGAACGCAAAGTCTACCGAGTGAACTGCACGAATGTTCTCCAGCTCCTCGTCGCTACTAACTCTCGTGTCAATTTTAAATCCACCGTCCATCCATCTACGCTAGGCTCTGATCCGGAACCCAGAATACAACCTCCTTGTCCGCCGTAGCAAAGAAGTTATAGCGCGGGTTGAACGCAATGACCGCCGAGTCACCCGTATACTCCAACTCATGAATCGGAGCTAGGAATCTCTCTGGCGCTGCAGCAAGCGTATCCCAGACCAGTACGTTCTGGCCTCTCGAACCACTAATCACATACCGTCCATCAGGAGTGAAACAAGCATCTCCAGACGAAGGATACAGGTACTCGCTAGATGAAGAACTGACCCCCTCGGGATTGTGATCACCGCCACAAAGACGCTTGACGCCACCCCGCTCTCGCCGCAAAGAGGCTTTCAGGTGGCCGTCGAAGGCGTCGAGTAGGAAGTGGCCCTGGCCTGTCGTGCCGAGGAGGATGTGCTTCCCGTCGTTGGAGAATTCTAGTTTGTTCCAGCCTTTACTGGTTGATTTTGGTATTTCCTGGGAATAAGGCAACATGTCGAAGGTGGAGAAGGGGGCTTTATCATAGTTCCTGAAATCGTAAAGGAGGATGGAAGATGCCGTTGGAGAGGCGACGGCGAACACGTTGCCGGAAGGGTCCCAGGCGGAGAGGTATGCGCCGTTAAGGTTCAGCTTACCACAAGCGTTCTTGGTGGATGCGTCCCAGATACGCAGAGTATTGTCCTCGCTGCAGGAGAGGAAATTGTCTTGTCCGGGATGGAGTGATAGGCACGTGACGGTGTCTTCGTGGCCTTCAAAATACCGAATGTAAGAGTTGTCGTGTGTGGAGAGGTATCGAATGGTATCTTTCTTTGGTATGAGTGATGGATGAAGAGGTTGGGTTGAGTTGTCTTACTGTTGATCTTGGTGCTCGCGTGGATAATGCAGCCTTGTGCGTGACTGAACATCGCGTGGCTGACTCCGTATTTGTGACTGAGAAGAGGCTTGTGATGCTTGCCTTCTTTCACACTGTACATTTGCATAGTGTGATCGCTCTCAGAGGTGAGGACGTAAGCACCTTCATCGTCGAAGTCGAGCGCGACGATGGAGGTGGGTTGCCCTGGGTGCTTATCACGTCGGAAGTGCTTTTTTGTGTCAGTATGTGCTTGAGATCGTGATTGAGCAGCTCTACCTTGGTTGGTCGATATAATGAGATCATTTCGGATAGCATTGCAGTTGGCTGAACACCGTTAACCTTCCCAGTAAGACCGTTCCCCATAGGAGAGTCGAGCGCCATTGGAGTTGTCGACATGTTGAATGATTTCTGGAGATCGCAGATTCAGTAGTGGTATAGATGGCAACAAAGAAGCTCAAGGTCTCAGGTCCAGCATGTCTTAAGTAGTGCGCTTAATTCACAAGTAAGTAAGAGAGTCTTCCTATTGAGGATGCATAATTATAAGTTGGTATTGTCCCTTGAACGATGCCAGGAGTGAAAGTTAAGCGAGACAATTACTGTGAGCTTAGTCGGCCAAGACATTCAGCTCTTCCTATTGGTCGAACCTTAAGCCGTCCCAACCCAACTTTCAGGGCAGCAAAGCGTTCCGACCTCGCAAACAAACCCGGTCAACCTGCAGCATAAGCACCAAAAAAGTCCTGAGAGCTTGTCAACCGTGTTGTCGCGAAGAATAATCATATCAAGCAATTGCTGCGCCGGCGACACAGTCAGATTACCGAGAGGCACGTATCCGCATTATCTGAATAAACATAAGCCGGCCGCTTGCTTCTTTTTCCAATTCGTACTTTAATTTATGGTAGTAGCTCAAACTGCCTCGTCAAGAACCCTTCTGAGGGCAGAAGGGAATCGCAAAACATGGCGACAACTCTAGGGTATGCTCCAAAGCTGTAGAAGAACATGTAAAAGCTAATGGAAACAGAGCTTTCGTCGCTGGCGGCATAGCAGCCTGCGGAGCGGTTACTGCTACCCATCCATTCGAAACGGTGAAGATCCGGTAAGCCTCCCACTTTCCAACCTCGAGAGACATACTGACCATGGCCGCAAAGCATGCAATTGCAAGGAGAACTACAAGAGAAGGCACTACAGCCGCGCATGTACAAAGGACCATTTCATGGCGTCACAGTCATCGTCAAGAATGAGGGGCTTCGGGGCATATACCGGGGTATTGGAGCTGCATACATCTATCAAATGATCCTCAATGGGTGCCGGTTGGGCTTCTACGAACCGATACGGAATACAATAACTACTGCTATCTACACGGATCCGAAAACACAAAGTTTGGGGGTCAACATCTTCTCTGGGGCATCGTCCGGAATCTTGGGCGCTGCGGCAGGAAGTCCATTCTTCTTAGTCAAGACAAGACTGCAGAGTTTCTCACCTTTTGCGCCAGTGGGCACACAACACAACTACAAGAATGCTGTGGATGGTATGAGGCAGATATATAAAGGCGAGGGGATAAGTGGACTGTACAGAGGCGTTGGAGCTGCTATGGTAAGGACGGGCTTCGGAAGCTCGGTCCAGTTGCCAACATACTTCTTTGCGAAGAGGCGGCTTGTCAAACATCTGGGAATGGAGGAAGGCCCTGCGCTGCATCTGGCAAGTAGTACTGCTAGTGGATTCGTGGTGTGCTGCGTAATGCACCCACCTGGTATGTAGATTCAAACCCGGGAGTGACGAATTTGCTAACATCACGAAAGACACTATCATGTCTCGCATGTACAACCAGAACGGAAATCTATACCAAGGCGTATTTGATTGTCTAGCGAAGACTGTGAAGACCGAGGGTGTGCTCGCTATCTACAAAGGATTTCTGCCCCATTTGGCAAGAATATTACCCCACACTATCCTGACCCTCAGTTTGGCCGAGCAGACCAACAAGCTGATGCGGAAATTTGAGAACAAGATTCTCCCTGCGGTCGAGGAAAAGAACCAAGTCTGAGGAGACTCCAATATCCAGAGACGTACTTGAAAGCTCTGAAGCTCAACATCCTGTATATACTGTATCTGCATGCATCTGGGAGTTCAGGTCCATGGAATTGGATGAGGTTTGTGATTCGACCTGTTGAGTGGTCTTTGGAAAAGCGGTGCGAATTCAGCCATTGATAGATCTAGAACAACCGTAGCATAGAACACCATGGTCATCATCCAGCTTGGCCGGCCGTGAGTCTGAGTTCTGATCACCACCCCATCCAAATATTCCAGCAGTGCCTTCTGAGACGGGCAACTCGCAAAGACCACAAGCTGTTGTAGCATCACCACTCATTGGCTTGAGCTTGCTGGATGTCCGTACCACATTTGCGACAATGCTGGGATAGTTCTCCTCCACGGACTCAAAGTACTGAACCATCAGATCATCAATCGTAGTCAACTTTGAAGAAGCAGATATGTGAGAAGATGCATTTTGGTAAATGATCAAGTCCGTAAGTTGAGGAGTCGTAAGAGAAGAGAAAGTCACGAGTTCCTTCTTAAGAAGATCTCGTAAGGGGTAATTGAACCCAACGCCATGCGAAGACATGCCATCAGACACTTGCCAAGGTAGTGAGAAGCCACGGCCTTTGGCGGTCTCAGTGAGAGTTTTCTCGGCAAGTCTTGTAGTAGAATCTCCAAAGAGAATACTTTCGCAGCCATTCCTCTTCGCAACATCCACTAGGAGTCGGGTAAGCAAAGTCGTTGCAATATCCTTCCGTGAAGTCGCTGAAGGCATGGCGCCAACAAGCGCTTGTAATCTTTCTGTTCCGGTTTTCTGAGCTTCCTGCTCGGTGGGAAGAGGAAGTCCCAGCGCTTTCCAATCTATGTTGTCCAGTAGCAGAGCATCTTCCAGGCCGAAGGAAGAGTAAGTATGTCTAGGAAAACGAGCCTTGTATTTCTCCAGCAGCTTAGCTGAATCCTCGCGATCTGCAATTTCCAAGTAAAGATCAATGTGGACCACGTATATTTCGTACGCGGCTCGGTTCATTCGATCGAATTGTCCCTGGAGATGTTGGTCTAGAATGTGTAATAGTGCGGCTGACGAGGGACCGAAGGAGAGAGGAAACAATAGTTTTCTGGGCGCTACTGTAGATCCTCGTATCCGATATGTTTCCATACGCTTTATTGTTTTCGTTGTGACATATTGTGTAAAACATTTGCTGGCTCCAGGTCAAAATGAGTCTCAAAAATGCTGACTAGGGACATACCTGCACACTTTCTCTGATCGGATTTGCTGGGTCGCAGACTCCTCGTTGCATCTTCTACACATGGTAGTTGCGCCATTTGTGGCATTTTTGGAATTTGAGTCTTCCATGTTCTGGCTGTCTTGTGGATTTTCGTGAGTTGGTTGTTTGGAGAAAAGCGCAAGGCTCCAAGCCTCGCTGGTGGGCCTGGCTAGCTTCCCTGCCGTTGGACTTACGTTTCCTCAGACTTGACAGCTCCAACAATTATAAACCCACCTCTGCACCTATTTCTCGAGCTTCTTTCACGACATCGGACGTCGCGGAGTACTTCTGGATGGACACACGATCTGCGAATCTATAAATCCTCATAAAACGAACGTTCAACTGCTGGAACTCCCCAAACGCCGGAGTATCAGCCTCGAGGCTACAATCAATGATGAGGAGCTGGCTCCATGGCCTCCTCCTGCTGGGGCTATCTGCGGTGGTAGCCAGTGCATTGGAGATGAAAATGGACCAGAAAGATGAGAATAGGCAACTTTGCGCCGGAATGTACAGTCGGGATGCATGGGGAGGTGCTGTCGAACCACATATACTTGTCAAGTTCATAAAGGACACCACAGAAGATGATTCAGATCCAATTACATCTCTGGTCATATTTGAATGGAAGGACTACGACCTGATAGGGGTTTTGCCAACAGCAGACTCAATTACGGTATATGATGGCTGCGGTACTGGTAGAGAAGAATACTAATGGTTGAGTAGAAAGAGTACATCTGCGACACCGAATCGATTGAGAACAAGTTCTGTAATGCCAACCAGACCGGAGAGTTCATCATGGCGGAGAATGCGACGGAGATCTCGAAAAACCTGCTCTTTACGAAGGCAGTACATTTGAAGGACCCAGGTCTTCCTATCAACTACGCAATCAAGAAGACCGGATACTACTGTGTTGGTACCACCGCATTCTCTCCCGCAGATGTGCAGTACACCGCAACAGTCGAATTTCGAAATGCCTACGGAGAGCTTCCAGCTGCCCAGATTGCCAAGCTGCCGTTTTATGGTGGAATCACCATTGTTTATGCGGTCATTGGCGCGTACGTTTGAATCTATGTTTCGATACTTCAACGTCCACTAACATGCCGCAGCTTTTGGGCCTTCCTATATGCGCAACACAGGCACGATATTTGTAGGTTTGCTTCCTCCAACACACTGCCAAGATACTTACAACTTGCGCAGTACCGGTGCAGAATTACATAACGGCAATCATCATGTTTTTAATTGTTGAAATGTTGATGACATGGCTGTTCTATGGTAAGTCCGTTTGTCAACTTTACTGGAGCGAGACTGACCATCCTAGATTACATGAACCGAAATGGGTCCAATGTTGGCTCCAAGGTGCTAATGATTGTTGTCGCTGTCTTGAATGCAGGACGAAACTCGTTTTCGTTCTTCCTTCTGCTCATTGTGTGCATGGGTTACGGTGTTGTCAAGCACAGCTTGGGCAAGACCATGATCTATGTTCGCTATCTTGCTGGAGCTCACTTCGTGTTTGGCTTGATATACTCGATTGCTAGTTTGACCGTCACTCCTGAGACTGCTGGTAAGTACTGCATAACATTCGGATTAAGCCATCTAACGAAAACCAGGACCTCTTGTACTCTTTGTCATTCTTCCATTGGCAGGCACTCTAACAGCATTCTATGTTTGGACACTCAACTCTCTCAATATGACCATGAAGGACCTCATGGAGCGAAAGCAAACGCAGAAATTCTCGATGTACCGAAAATTGTGGTGGGCAATCCTCGGCTCGATCATGGTCATCTTCGGATTCTTCTTCTTCAACTCCTTCACCTTTGCCTCGGCATCCGATCCAGACTTCGTTCCGTTCCATTGGAAGACCCGTTGGTTCGTTCTGGATGGATGGCTCAACCTCGTCTATCTCGGCGATGTTGTTTTCATTGCCTATATGTGGAGGCCGACAGCAAACAACAGGAGGTTCGCTATGAGTGATGAATTGGCACAGGATGATGAGGGCTTTGAGATTGCAGACTTCGGAGCTGAGGAGGACGACGATGAGGATCCAGAAAACGCGGCTGCGCATAGAGGTGATAGAACGCAGCCAGGCCAAGAAGGCCCAAGATACGATCCCGCACCAGCGGCTAATGCGCCAAAGCCTATTCCCAGAGAGAGTCTAGATGGAGAGACAATATTCGCTGTTGGAGAAGATGGTGATAGGTGGTCAGACGATGGCAGCGATGATGAGGAGAGGGGCAAGTTAGTCACGAAAGATCCGAAGGACACTTAATTATTTTGATTTCTGTTGAACAGTATGTAACATTAGGTAGATGGCTGGATAAACGGATTTCTTGAGTTGATTATGCTTTCTCCAGACTTCCGTATACACATACAATCGCGTACGTCCTATCTCGTTCATGAGTCTAATGCCACTAATGTGGCCTCCCAAAGAAGTATAGTCGTGTGCCTGTAGCAAGACTCCTATACTTCAATGCCAGCATTTGTGCCCAAGCAAAGACCATTAAAAGTCCAGTTAGGCGTTTCTCCTGTCTATTTTTGGAATGAGATCTTCGAGCCGCCTTCCTCCTTCATTGCGAACCATGCCTTTTTAGCAGCAGTCCGCATCATGATCCTCAGCCCACCCGCACACATCCTGCCGTAAGAGATGCCTTGTGCGCGCTTAGAGTCGTCCCATGGACTGTCAATACCAACTCTGGAACAGGTCTCCGTGATCACTGTTTCTATTTTCCGTCGCCGACCCTCCGCAAGTTCCTGGATCGACCTCAACTTCGATCCCACCATCAGCCTGTTCATAGATTTCCGTCAGCTCGCATTCCCATGTAGGAGTGTCTCCTCCTCTTCTCTTGCCTCTGCATCCTCCCGGTCCATCATCCTCCTTAAAGCTCCAATCCTCTTCCCATCCTTATCGACAGCCATTCCCAAACCCGCTCCCGCTGCTTCATTCCCTTGGGCAGAATGGTCTCTTATGAAAGATGCGAGGTTAGTCCCTTGCTTGATCGTAATAGCCTCACCAACAAAATCGAGAATGGTCCCTGCGTAGCAACGCATTTCAGCAGTAGCTACACGAGTTGTGGCTGCAATGTATAACGGCCACAGAAGGAACCAGCTCCCTAGTGAGGGATGTGAGGGGTCTCTTTTAAGAGGCTGGCTCAGATGGGCGGTCGAGCCATCGCCTTGAAAGGGTGTTCGGCAGGTGTAGCCTATGTGTTGTGGAACGCTCCGAAGTATTGCGTTGCTCATCTCGACGCAAATTTGAGTTGACTGGTCCCATTGACTGGCATAGCCGGGTCTTGACTCACTGAGGCGCGTGAGTTGGAAGCATATCGTTTCGTTGAGCATGATGCGTGCAGTGCGCATACCATTCCATGTCTGCGCGATACAGTGGTCATAGTAAATATCATATTGATTCTCAAACACGATGTCTTGCTCCACCTCACTGAGAACCTTTTCGTAGATCCAACCTGGCGGTATATCTGTGGATATCTGGTGCATTTCCCTGTCTATGATGAGAGCGGC
This sequence comes from Cadophora malorum, assembly GCA_017365405.1. NCBI lineage: Eukaryota > Fungi > Ascomycota > Leotiomycetes > Helotiales > Ploettnerulaceae > Cadophora > Cadophora malorum. The sequence continues at coordinate 101,461 of JAFJYH010000145.1, read as the reverse complement.
AGTAATGATATCTTCGGGATCAGAGAGAGTACCACTACGCACAGCACCACGGAAGCTGGTGAGCTCGTCGGCTGTTCTCAAGTACTTCCAGACTGGCTCATCGCTTACGCTCTGGAAGGCTTCTTGTCGGAGTTCGAGGAGTTCTGGTGGCATGGCGATCTCGCGATGAAGACAGCCTACCATGACATGGGTGCTTGCGTGCATGAAGAGCTTGAATCCGATTGGTGTCCAGAGTTGAGGTCGCCCGCGCAGCTTCAGTAGGGCTGCTGCTCCGTTCATATGATGCCGCCATTCCTTGAGAGATACTAAGTATATGAATTACCCGAACCGTGATTGAAAGTCATACCGGCAAAAGAGGTTGAAGGCATAAACTGTTTCGATCCTGCAGTAGTTTCAAATATGGCTAAAATAAGGACCGCCAGTAAGGTGCTGTTTTTCAGCGCGTCCTCAGGTGACCCGAGAGCTTTATTGATCAACTTAAGAGCAATGGCGTATTCTCGCGCAAGCCGCATTATCTCCGCAGATTTCATGGTGTTGGCAAAGCCAGCGAGGCCCGTTGCAGTGATCCCAGCCACAAGGGTGTCGTCCAGACTTCCTGTGAACTGTTTAAGTTCATAGAGACCTTGTCTAAGCGAAGAAAGTGTTAGCAAAAGTCCTGGATATTGTCGTCAACCACATGTCTGATTAACTGATCAAACATCAAAGTATTTCTCCATGGTTTCTTACAATACTCACAAAAGCAATATGTTTGGTCCACCAGGAGCGGTCACGAAGTTTGCAGCAAAGTACGCCATTCCGCGATCCTCAATGGTCGGGCACATTGAGAAGGTAGACATGGGTCCAGTGGGCGACGTGGACCCATTCCGCTTCATCATCTCTGAGTAGTCGGCATGGGTAAATCTGAATGCATCCCATCCGAACACTTTTTGTGGCATTAGAAGCTGGCCAAGGCCAGCCTCCATCGCTTTATTGTTGGCTTCGAGTTCTCATCCAGTAGTATGAGCCTTCGTACGTCTACCAGATTTTCGTTCATTTCTTGCATTGACCTTTTCGATAACACTGCTATATTCATGTCTGAAAGTCAGGTCCAGCGTGTCCCTGTAGCCTGGACATTCTTTCTTGATCTTTGTACATTGTCCGCACGATGGCGTTGTTTGGTCGCACTGGTATCCAAACCAGTCGATGCAATCTTCGCTATCAAGAATTGATAGGACAGGAGAATGAAAGGATGACGAATGAATGCAGGATTTGTGCCGATTTGGAAACGAGCCAACCGACCCGACAGTTTGCTCGGCTCACTCGCGTTCCGATACATATGCGGCATTATAAAGGAAGGGACTCCCACTCACTCGGATTCATCTTTTCCTACAGTTTGCACACCCTTTGGACGGTTTTCCGCAATACACCATGATTATCAACTCTGAAGGTAAGGACAGTAGGGGACCTCGAGGAGGATATCAATCAATGTAAGCACCCGCAAGGAAATGCAGAGGATTTCCAAGACAGCAGGAACAAGATCCGCGAACCGCCCACCACTGTTGAGTCTTCCAGGTACCCTCCTCTCTTCTCTTAAACCTCTTGAGACAGAGGCCATGCATGTTTGGTCGCTGTGCCTCTTTTCGTCCACGAGTGAGCCACTGGAAATGCTCGCTCTCCCTCTACCTTCTCCTGCGGTATGTCCGAGGAGATAATTTGGGGCAAGATTGCAGCCTCCCAATTTCGAAACTATGGGTCTCACGAACTGCATACCTTTTTAGGAGTAGCTCGCTTATTTCTAAGGGGCAGGGTTATGAGGGGATGTCAGCATAGAATTCCAAAGTGTTCGAGCGTCGGAGAACTTCCGAATTTCACCATCTCATGAGCCTCTAATTCTAGAGCAGCATACAGTATTGTTTATCTTCTCGTGAAAGTCACTTAATAAGCTAGCGACTCTATGATACGTCTTTCTTCCCTTTTAGAGCTTAAAAAGTATGTCTTGTTGATAGTCGTAACTACTTTGGGCTCCCCGAAGTGCCTACTCATTACCAGTGAGCCCTTCACTTCAAAATTGGGCTTGCCTCAAACGAGTGCGCTTGAAGTTCTCAGTTCTTCTTGATTATTACATCATGTCGTTCTGCGTAGGAATTACCACAGGCCGAACAGCAGAGCGCGACGAGGGCCAAACCCCGGCACATTGTGAAGGAGACGTACCTGCCAAGCCACATTCAAGCTTCAGTCTTCCCGCAGTCAGAGGGATAAGCTTTTACCGGCGTAACCTGCCATTGGCTGTGTAACGATAACTTCTGTTGTCACTTTGCCGATCGGCAGCGTAGACATCAGTGGGGGCTCCAAGGCTGAGCGAAGCGAACATCAAGCCCACCTTATTCGGCTTAGCGTGCGTAAAGAATTCCCAAATACAGTACGATACGGGTGTGCAATGGTCTCAGAACGGAGTCAGATTGCGTGGAAGAATAGGTTCAAGTCTCTAACTTCTTGTATATAATCTCATCTTCCTTCTATCCCGAAGTATTTTCCAATTCGCGCTACTCCAACTTTACCATCAAAGCCAAACATCAAGCAACAACTCCATTCCACAACTTCAGCAATATCAAAAGTCAGCATGGCTCTCAGTTACCGAAATGGGGTCTCTATTGGACAAATCGTCGTATATACATGGGCTCTTGCAGTTGCCATTTTCCTTGCGACGAGGCATGGTTTTCGCCGAAATGCTGGATGGATGTATCTCATCATCTTCTGCCTCGCACGTATCATTGGACCAGCAATGGAATTGGCAACTATCAACGATCCAACAAATACAGACCTCTACACTGGATACGCTATCTTGAACAATGTCGCACTGTCGCCTCTTATGCTTGCTGCCATGGGACTTCTGGGCCGACTTCTCGAAGACATCCGAGAGACGCACGACACTAAACTCCATCCCATGATTCTCAGGGTAGTGCAATTGGTCATTCTGGTCGGTCTGATCCTTGGCATTGTTGGCGGTGTCGATGCAGCCGATGCTTACATCAAAGCTTTGGGCGCTGGCAGCACAGCCGCCTACACTCCAGGAAGTTTGAACAAAGCTGGCACCGCACTATTCGTTATTGCGTATGTCGCACTCGCCGCGTTTACGATTGCCATCTCATTCCAAACACCGTATGCTCAAGCTGGCGAAAAACGACTTCTATACGCTGTCGCCTTCGCACTTCCATTCCTCCTCGTCCGACTCGTCTACTCCTGCTTCAGCACATTCAGCCACAACCTGAAATTCAACCTCCTCGCTGGCGACGAGACTGTGCTACTTTGTATGGCCTACCTGATGGAACTCCCTGTCGTGATCGTTTTCGAGGTTACGGGCTTGAGTCTGAGGAAGGTCGTCAAGGTTGAGCGTCAAACTGGAACACGACAGATGAACAGCTCTGACAGCTCGCAGCCAATGCAGAAGAAGGGCAAGGGAGATATGGTGTTGAAAATTGCCAAGAAGACTATCATTGGAAGGATTGTGATGGCGTTCGTACCCAGTGAGAAGCACGATCTGGAAATGCAGAGTCACGAGGAGCACATGACGAAGTAAAAATGGGATGAAAAGTACATGGGCGGTTGCGGAGGAGGCGGAATCTATTCTTGGAGGAATACTATTAATTTAGCACTGGCGTTAAGGGACCGAAGCAATCTCCCTTTTGTTGATGATCACAATATAGACTGTACAATATCAGAGTCCTGCATTTTAACCATTCTTCATTACGAGACTCCTGGCTTCTCACCGATGTGATTGCTTTAATGCCTATTCAAAAGTCGTTCTTCCAAAGCGGGCGTGCCGCAAGCGTTCAGCTTGAAAGAAAGCACACTCTTGAAGGAAACCAGTCTCGCCATATTTAGCAGCTAAATCAGGCAAGGTGGTTGAAATCTTCCCACGCCGCGGGTCGTGAAACAAAACAACAACCAAAATAGTAAGCGAGCCTTGGCAACAACTTGTCTTTGCCTCAAGTTCTTCACTTTATTTAGGGGGCTGAGAAGTCTGTTACCTTGAGGACATTGACAAAACATCACTAAATGAGTCATACTTGAGAAAAGTCTCTGATTGCAAGTGTCAGCTCAACAGGGTCGTCATTCATCGTCAACATATGCGGATGATTCTGACCTTCACCACACTCGCTTGCGAAGCTGTCTTGACTGGGCCAAAAGAGGTTCGAAATCTTGCTGCTATCTATGCTATCACTTCAGTGCCCGAAGCCCCGATAGGGTAGGGTGAAAATTCTTCATAACTCATGGACCATCTCCATCATTACCTCGACTCTTCTATCCCAGATTCGACCCATCTCGGGTCGACAATTTCCTTGTTTTCATTCAGCGGTCTCGCTGCATCTCCGGCATCGAGTTCATCTAGTCTTTTACAAATAGCACAGGCGAGAATTTCAGTTTCCACTAAGAGATGGTTCTGCTCAGTCTCGCAATCGCAAAAAGGAGACACCTTAAATGGCAGCAGGGCAATTCCTTGCTCAGAGAACGCTTTTCTCGCCGCTGATAGCACGACTGGACTTGCTGGTATTCGGAAAGCACGTGTACCAAATGACCCAGCTTCAGCAAGTATGTGACAGAGGACCAGGGTAACGAACTCGTCTCGCTTTCTTGCCTCTTGTTGGACTAGGTCTAGAGCCATCTTACGCTGAGTTTCGGGACTGCTTGTGAAGAACCATGATGGGAAAGGTGCGCGATATCCTGCTCTGTGGCGCTGTGGAAACGAAGAATAGTGTCGCACTTCATAAGTCTCTGATATTCTTTCTCGCAATGTTGGTGATTTTCCTCATCACCGTCATCATCTCCGTCCTCCTCATCGTCGTCATCGTCTCCGCCGTGTTTCCAAATCTGGGCGTTGAATAACAGATGCGCTATAGGCTGAATGACATTTCTTACCCATTCCCTCGGCATTACTTGTTTCTCTTCAGAAGTCCTGAGCCTTTCCACTCCGAAGGGCCAAAACCCCCTTCTGGGAATACCCCACGCAGTGCGATGGGCGCCGGATGGGTCTGGTAGTCTCTCATTACGAGGAAGTTCCCAACTTGCGTTCCACATCACAGGATTGTCCCACATGTTAAACAATTTGCACCACTCACATGGGTTGTAAGACTGCGATAACGAAGTCAGTACTTCTGGATGGGACATTGTTGATATTTGCATCTCCAGATAAGAAATGATCTGGTCGTTATCTCATCGCTCATTCTCCTTCTTTCTTCTACGTTGGCTGGGCGATACTTGAAGCCAGGATAAAGACCCGAGTTCTCGTCCTCTTCGTGATCCACTGCAGCCCATTTCTCAAAATGCCAGAAGAGGTGATATGGAGAAGTGGGGGTGCATATCCCCCGCAGGCTAGCATATCTGCTTTTCGTTTGTTGACTTTAAGTTCATGATCGGATTCATGACACTCTTTCTGCTGCGTTCTCTGGCCCCACAAGCTTCGGAAACCTGGTGGCAGCGAAAGCCCTGCGTATTGTGTCTCGGGATCGGCCGCAGCGATGAGTAGCAAATGGTATTCGAAACTCAGAGTTTTGATAATCTTCTCACGGTATGTGTTGAGCTGCATTGTCCAGTCAAGCTTCGTTTTAGAGTTTCCGTCTTACGAAGTTGTAGAAGGATTTTCTGACGGTCCATTTTCGTTCTTGCATTCGCCAAACCCCGATGCATTTCTGAACCTTTCATTTGTCTTGAGCATCTGCAAACTGAAGCCGTCGTCCACTTTCTTCTTTCACTCCTCCAAGACCATCTGGACTTTCTGTAGATGGCCAAGTCGAATGTATTCCTGGCTGACCTCAACCGCCACGAAGAAATTCCGGACGGCAGAGAAAGGTTGCATTTGCAAGTAGCCGGTGTTTCCGCATATATCTGGGATGCAGCAGTATTCTTCCATTTCCTCGCAAGCCTGCGATATTCCAGTGTCCAGCTTCCGGGCCGAAGATGGCAGCAGCTCGAGGAGTTGCTTGCCACTGAACTGCATCGAGGGACTGTCGGCGCCAGATTTACTCATCTGGGCGAAATGGGCTTGGCTCAACGCATGTTTGCCATTCCTTCTTGCTTCACGAAATCCTCGTGGTATCTCATCGTCTGATATTCCTTCTCCGTGTTCTTTAGACAGATCTCCGGTGATGCACAGGTGGGACCAGTACATAAATAGTACCAGAAGATCGGCGGAGTCCTTGTTCTCGATATCGAGATTCTTTCCAATTATTGCTTCCTCGCCATTATTTGAGCGCTCAGTGATATTTCCGTCTTGATGAGACGTGCAAGTGCTATGAAAAGTGTTTCCATGTACGTAAAGTGCCTTGGACTGTCAGCTTTGCCCACATCTGCGCTAAACTATGCACGCAGACAGTATGAGCACTTACCAAAGTTCTTGTGGAGTCCGAATTGTCCGATTATGCAAAGAACCAGATGACTAACTCACTTGCCATCACTGCTTTCAGCAGATTCGGCACTCATATCAAGGTTTGCCACCCTAAGTGCTTGGTTAGGAGTTTCCGGGCACATCGATGTAATAGCGCAAAACGATCCTCAGTAATTTGGCGGGCGACTGGATCTGAAAGCTGTAGTGCTGTCTCTGAGAAACGGAGATGATGATGCGGACTTACAAACAGGCCTAATGCAAACGGAAGCAAGAGCTGTGAATGTCAGGGCAGTGCTTCAACTTGGGGTGCTGAATGTATGATATGTGAATGAAAGCTGGGTATGAATCACAAATTCCACAAAAGAATGCAAATGACCCAGAAGTACAAGATGAAGGCGATTCTTGTTGTTCTAAAGTAGCCCCAACAGTACCGCAGTACTGATTCTAGAGATGAAGACATCCCCACATGCCCTCCAGACACGACCCCGAATCTTGCATGATTCAGAAATGGTTTTTCTCAAGGGTGTGACACCAACTCTCTTGTGCTCCAATATCAAAAGGGGTCTTTCGTGTAAATCTACAAAACAGAACACACAGTAGGATAGAAAGTGTGAGGATGATCAAATTAAGGTGACGTCTCTGCAGGTCCACAGCCAAGCGAGGAGTAGCTGGACAACAGAAACCATGATCGCGAGCTCACCAACTCCACTCATCTCTCCGCTTCAACATTCTTTTCAAACTTCTTTCTTTGCTGCTCAGCCATCTTCAACTGTCGCTTTGACGGGGTGTCTTGCTCAGCCATGACCTCAGCAACGGCATCTTGCTTCCACTTGGCTTCCTCCTCTGCGCTTCCGAAGAATTGGACAAAGTTTCCTGCCATCATGTTTTCCAGCGTGGAGTTATTGATGTGAATTCCGTTCATCGGCGAAAAGAAATCGTACGATGGAGCCTGAGAGACAACGTCTGGCGGGGTAATGGGTCGAGAGTCAACTTGAGAGGGCTTCTTGGCTCGAGACTTGCGGCGTGTGGGTGTTTTCTTCGTCTTCGAGGAGGCAGTCGACTTCTTCGGCGCGGTAGTCTTCTTACATGGGGTCCGAATAGGCATTCGTGGCATCATCATGTTGTTGTATGCGAGATGTGCCGCCAAGCGCGGTGACGAAGGATTCAGGGTTCCTGTATATGGCTGGTTGATGTTGGGTAGAGGCCCTGTTTCGGCAGTAGCTATGATGCGTTGATATGTAGGAGCTTCCTGTGGAACTTGTGCGCAATCATCATCAGACTCCGAATCAATGTCAACCGGCAAGAGTCTAGCCTTCTTCTGTGCCCTCGTTACCAACCATGGAGGTAGACTGGTTTGTGTTTGAACACCATTCATAAGATTTTCTTCGTAAGCCTCATACTCTTGGCGGAAGGCTGGAAGGATTTTGTTGATATCGGTTCTAGGCAAAGCTTGAGGTGCTGTATGAGGGTAAGAGTGCGATGCAGGTTGGAGGAGAGTAGAGCTGGAGACGTTCGCCTGGGCGTTGTCCATACTGCATTGTGCGGAAGCTCCAACTGTGAATATCTCAGAACCACAATCCGTGTCCAACCACTGTACAGCACTTGCACCGTCATAGGAGTCGACGATGGGACCCAGTCCGATTTGTTGAGGGAATGCATTTGCAGGTACTGGTACACATCCAAGATTCTCTGCGGAGAATCCTGATGGCGATAGAACACCAGAATTCATTCCCTGATTCTCTCCCATAAGTCGACTCGACTCCAGACTGGAGTATTCAGCGTAAGGGTTGTGCGAAGTTGTTGTGTTCTGCAGGCAACCTCGAACCATGTTCCATTGTCCGGTTTGATGTGGCACACATAGACTTGGGATGGACTGGGCGTAGGCAGAAGGTCCGACAGATTGGTGGTGCGATCCGAGAGACTTGTTGGCTTTGCGCTGTTTCATAACCTCGATTTGTGCCTTTTGGGAGTCTAGCATGATTTCTGTGCGCTGACGCACCTTTTCTTCGATGGCATTGTACGTTGCTAGCTTTCTAGGACCGGTGTTCTGTTGAGGGGCGTAGCTCTGTTGATCGGGCTGGCCACGACTCGCGGATGGATTGGCTTGAATAGCAAGTGGTGCGGAAGCTTGAGAGATACTGTTGGTAGCTGAGTTGACTCGGGTTTGTTGCTTTTGATTGCTGCTCGGGGGATAATTGGTGGACTTGGAAGGTGAGACGTAGACTTGAGATTGGGCGCCATCTTCGTTTGGCACTGGATGTCCTTCGATATTGTGCTTTTCAGCAAGGAACTGGTAGTACTTGCTATAGTCCTCTGACATAGCTGGTACCGCAGAATTAGATTCTCCACCAACAGAGTGCGTGGCTCGTCTGGCCCTAGGCTTCGCGACAACTCGTCTGACAGGTTCGGCATTTTCGATGGCTCCTTGATTCTTCTTTTCAATTGACATGTAGTTGCATGATTTAGCAAGACCTGCATGGCGCTTTGAAGATGGGGTGTGATCGAGCTCTGAAGTGACCATGGCGTTGGAATTGAGGTACGGTGAGCTGAACACTCGCTTCGATGGAGATATGTGATTGACAGCCCCGAAACTATTGTCATAGCTGAATCGAGGATCCGCAGCCATGGATTGATGCTTAGAAGAATGGACAGAGACCGGGTTATCGATAGCTGGCCAGTCTTGAGTGTAGTCTGACTGGAAAGGGCTGGTGCCGAAATCAAACTCGTCGGTAGGAAGAAGGTGAGCCGTACTGCCCATTGCAGCCGTGAGTGAAGCTTTGACAAATGGATCGTCGTCGCCTCCAAATTTGTCACAGGCGCTTTGTGGATAGCCGTGTTGGTCGAGGATAGGATGCGCTGAAGCCATCGTGGAATGTTCTTCATTGGATGATGATTTTGCGACGAGTACTCGGAGTAGAGAGCCAGCTATACGCGAACCACTTACATGATTGTTTGCTTCAGAATCAAACATTAGTTGAAGAGAATTTTTGCAGCACTTGATATTCACTTCTTCGTGGGTTGTAAGGTGAGCATCTGCGCTAGTTGGAAAAAGCTTCAAGCGAGCAATTCGAAAGCTGAACAAGTCCGATACTGTTGAAGCGATTACCTACTCAAGCATCTATCGTACCACTGGGCTCATGTTCCAATGTTTCTTTTATCTTTTTGACTCTTAGATGACGATGCTCGTCATTTAAGGCTTTTGCATCATCAAGGCTTGTTGGATCTTTCCGGGCGTTCAAGTATCCCTTCTTTGAAGCGATCAGGGCGGATACAAGGATGAGCAACGATAAAATTGGTGTGCTAAATGAATACCAATCTCAATAATCAACGAGGAAAGTATCCATGCCGTCCCAAAAACTAGGCGCATGTATTATGAATGTGTGACATTGATGTTGAACTTTGTGTTTACTTTACCCCGAATCGAGCCTAGACGCGCCCCACTGCAGTTTTATCGCCGGGGTCTGATGAAAAGAGTACCTTGGTACAATGTCAGACCCCCCGTTTCCCAAATGTGGCTAAGTAATCACTTACAGAGGGGAATTCTCGAAGAAGGGTTGTTCAGATTGGATTAGTATATATATGTATACTCAGCTCAATGTTTTGTTCTTGGGTTCCTTTACATCACGACCTTTTCCAGAATATTTGATGAAATGTGATTAGCACCACAACCAATATAAACGACATGGTCTTTAAAAGTCCTGGCCTAGTCTCGTACAGCGATAGTAGCCAAGTGATTCAAGAATGTAAACTCAGACGCATCACCTACTCGGGCATGATCTTTTTGCCCCAAATATGGAGGACGGTGGGTGAAGCTGACTACATCGCATGATAGACAAGCTTTGCAACTCCGTCTCCAGTGATGCACTCAAAGGCCCGCACAAAACTTCACCGAAAGGCATTGTGATATGTAGACGCCAGGCTTTCGAGGTCAGACTATATCTGTGGAACGGGCTCTAAGGACGGCCGGTCTAGCTTTGAGCATCAACTCAATTGACATCGTACAAAGTCGAAGGCTCAGTATAGGTAGCATAGCGGCCACTTGGGGTGATCAGAGAACTTTCATCAAGGTCAAGCTCCACGGTTTCGTTCGCTTGGAAATTGGGCTTGGGTGTATATAGGAAGCAAATTTAAAGGTAGGAACAGAACAGTCACGATCGCAAGAGGCTATAGCCCCTCTGATGCGAACGTTGCTGAGCGACTTAAAGTTGAGACTCTTGCTGTTTTGGTGTGTTAGATGACAAGGCTTCACGATGTTGTTTGTTGAAGTGGGTCCATGGCCGAGATCGATAAGATTAGATCAAGTCGCGGCTTGGCAAAACGAGCTCCAGCTTTTTCTTAATGCTTGCGCCTGGATTAACGGTCATATCTCTTCCAAAACAGCAAGATGGGGAAAGGTAAGCTGCGAATCACCTCGTAACTCTTAAATGAACTATATGCTAATATTCGACCCCGAAAACAGGCACAGACAAGCTCTACGTACGTATCCGACCCTTCCAACCAGCGCGCCTGCATTCATTGCGACCCTTTTGAGAGAGCTTATGCTGACCTCTCCAAAAGATTACCCATTCCGAATGGTCCTCGTCCGACGCATACTCCGCCAGTGCTGGCTCTAATGTGAACCTCAAAGCACCAAATGGCGCGAACTTCAAGCGTCTTCCCTTCAACTTTTGCGCCGCGAGTCTACAACCATTCAAACACCCAGTCTGCACGGCAGAGGGGACAATATTCGATGTCGAGGTTATAAGTCAGTGGCTCGAGAAGCATGGGACGAATCCTGTTACCGGAAAACCCATGAAGGACAAGGACCTCATCAAACTCAACTTTGCCCGGAACGGCGACACAGATGCGCATGATGGTGGAATGGGATCTGGAGATGGGAAGGGCGAAATGGTGGATCCAGTCACTTTCAAGGTCTTCACCGACAATACACATATCGTGGCGATCCGACATGGTAGCGAGGCCAACGTCTTCGCCTGGGAGACAGTCGAGAGGTTAAACATCAAGGCGAAGATGTGGAATGACTTGGTGGATGATCGGGAATTTGGAAGGTCAGACATCATCACACTCCAAGATCCGCAAAACCTGGAAAGCCGAGATCTGAGCAAGTTCAACTTTGTAAAGGAGGGTGAAACGGTCCTTACCAAAGAACAGGAGGAAGATAGAATGAAGGGAAGTGTGAACATAGACGCTCTGGGAAGGGTCGGAGAGAAGGTCTTGCGAGCGAAAGAAGCTGTGGAGAAGGCAAGAAGGGAGCGTGAAGCCGGCGGTGATATTAATCGATCGAAGGCTTTGACAAAGACCGGGACACAAAATGCTGCGCCCAGACCGTCTATGGTGCAGGAGAAGAAGATGGCATACAATGCTGCACAGTACACAACCGGAAAAGCCGCCGCAAGTTTTACATCGACTGGACTGACGCCGGAGACAAGTGGAGAGCGTGCGCTTCTCACAGACGAGGAGTACATGCTTCGACCAAAGCGAGTAAAGATCAAGGGATATGCTCGAATCGAAACTTCCAAAGGTTCTCTCAATATTGAATTACAGACCGAGACTGCGCCACGAGCAGTCTGGAACTTTGTGCAGCTCGCGAAGAAGGGATATTACAATGGTGTAAAGTTCCATCGGAATATCCGAAACTTCATGATCCAGGGTGGTGATCCTACTGGTACGGGCAAAGGAGGCACAAGTATCTGGGGCAAGAATTTTCAGGACGAATTTGATGGACCTTTGACACATGATGCACGAGGTGTCATGAGCATGGCCAACAAGGGAAAGAACACGAATTCCAGCCAGTTCTTCATCACCTATAAAGCCGCAAAACATCTGGACCGGAAACATACCATTTTCGGGCGTGTTGTTGGAGGAATGGATGTCCTGCAAAAGCTTGAGAATGTCCCATGTGACGACGGCAATCGGCCTTTGGAGGACATTGTGATGGATAACGTTGTGGTATTCGTTGATCCATTCGAGGAATTCCAGAAGCAAAAGCGCGAGAAAGATGAGGTAGAGAAGGAAAAGGAAGAGATCCAGAAGCAGGGAGGAACTGAGGATGACAAAACTACCTGGACCGGCAAGCGTATTAGGCATGATGGAACTGTTGTCCAGAGCGAGCAAACTGGTGGCGTAGGCAAGTATCTGCATGCGGCCAAGGATACCAGCAACAGCAAGGTCGCCACAGATGATGAACGGATTGATGCTGAGCCCGTCAAGAAGAAAATGAAGATGGGAGGCTTCGGTAATTTCGACAGTTGGTGAACGGCTCTTCACATAACATTGCCCCGCCAAGATCGCACAGGGGACCCCAAGCCGTGTCACCAGGAGATGGCATAGATGTTGCGATGACCGGATCGTCAATTCAGCAATAGGCTGGAACTCGATACTCAAGGACTTACTCGGATGCCACTAATTCTCTGCTACGAGTTCCCAAGGCTGGTACTGCCATCGCCTTTGAGGTCGCTGGGTGAGAGCAGATGGATGTGAGCGCCCGCAAACGGGAGCTGGACATGGATGGACAGCCGTTTGAGCTCGTGAGCATGTTGGTCGGAGATAATAGACCAGTAGCTTCTTTCCGTTAGCCATTAGATGCTAGCTAGCAAAGGCCTTGCGGGCCATTGATCACAAAACAAGATGCCTGTTGATCTAGAGTACGAGCTGTATTTCACATCATACAAGACACTACCTCCTGTGTGAAAAGAATATTCATAGACCTCTCGTGCACATCTCTCAAGCATCAGAACAATGCGAGATCTATTATGCTTCAAGTGAGACGGTTCGAGTAACTCCAGGCCAGGATCATATTTTCTGGTTTAAGCAATTACAGTCTATATTGTTCTTCGCAGTTTCTCATCTAAATGTCTAGTAGTGCCATTTTGAAACAGGTGTGATCATTTCCACATTACTCCTCTCAATCTCTGCTTGTCCTCCTCTGTGCCGAAGATCGTGTCTATTGCACTGCGAGCCAACTCGCAGATGTCAGCGCGGTTGAGGTTGAAGTGCTCGGCGATGAGTCTGTACTCATTGGATAGGCTGCTTCCAAATACGCCGACATCATCAGTCTGTTTAAATTGTTAGCGACCTTTCTTTCTCTTCACATCTCTCCGGAGCTCCTGATACAAACAAGCAAGAGTAGAAAAATCGAGGAAGAGACATACACTCAACGCAATCGGACACCCCTTCCCCCTCCACCATCCAAAATGATGATCCCCATACGTCCCCGTTATCATCTTCGCATGCACATTACAACTCAAACAAAGCTCCAGTCCCAACTTCCTCTTCACAATCTCCTCCTTCACATCGTCCGGCACGTTAATCACATGACCGATCCGCTGCGGCATGTATTCCAACAGACACCAGAGTTCTTCCGGTGTAGAGGATGCTGGAGATTCAGCGAAGTGGATGGTGATTGGCAGGTTTGCTTCTCGTGCTTGCTTGAATGCGGGTGCGAAGATGGAGACATCACCCACGGCTGGGTCGCCGCAGAGGTCGATGGCGACAACGCCTTGGGAGCGATATTTCAGGGCGAGGAATACCACTTCGACGGCTGTGGGGAGGTTGTTACGACGGTCAATGGAGAGGATGAGGTTTGTTTTCATTTTGGAAGCTGGGGAGGAGTTGGCGGCGGCGATGCAGGAGAGGATCGTTTGGATGTAGTCATCTTTGGTGATGTTTGCGGAGGGGATTGCTCGTGGCGTGGTGCGCAGTTCCAGGTAAGCGACCCCGTCTGAGGAGAAGGTGGAGAGTACGGAATTGGTTGTTTGGATTAGGGAGGGGAGGTCGTTGCAGAGCTCGTAGATGTACTTGGAGAAGAGGGGGAAGAAGCTGAGTTGGTGTGAGATGACGACGTATGAAGATTACAGAGAACTTAGAGCATGGATGATAAAGGCCTCGACGGCCTGCTAAGCTCAAGATCACCCCTCTCACTGGAGAATTTTGTTGAGGATATTATATGTCCTTAGCCGAGACATCGTCTCCAAGAGCTAAGGTCACAACGTTGAAAGCAAGAAAGCAAGCAAATAATTCAGGAGCTGTACGACACAAATATTGCAACCAAATTCCAGAACACACGGAAATGACACTCACGTCTCTAAATCGTAATCGAACTTACCAGCAGGCATCTCAATCAGAGGATCCTCTAGCGTAGTTTCTCCTCGAGCCTTCTTCTGCAGCCAAATATCGTGCAGACATTCTCGGCTGATACTGCCACTTAGATGAGCGTGTAACTATGAAGAATGAAGTCTCAGCCTCACACGAAACAGGATTTGAAGAACAGGCAAAGTCAGAGTGGGAAAATGATAGACATTGTCTGAGACGTCCGACTTTGACGGCTCCATCACCGATGCAACGCTGCACGCAAGGGGAAACAGCCATGTCTCAAATGACTCTTGACTGACTTACCTCTACTTTTGGCAAGGCGACGAAATCCATTTCGAGGCTTGAAGGCTGAGTTTCCTCAGATCCAATTCTGGCGGTGAGACCGAAAATGGGAAAGTCTTTATGATAGGCTTATGGCGGCAAAAATATATATAAGTCTTCTCCTGCTCTGGGGTCAAAGAGAGTTTTGTCTTCTGACGAGAGAAGTGTGAAAGTCGCGGGAACGGATGCAGAGTCAAAGTTAGCCAACACTTGATTGCAAAGCTTGTTTGACCAGTAACCTTTATCGATTTGCGTAAGAAAGATCCAAACAAGGAATTCGCATAAATAAAAATTCGGTGCCTTGCCATCGAAAATGGGGGAGAGTGGAAAAACATAATTAAATCTCCGGCTCTGGGCCGTGGCGCCAGCGGCAGTGGGGTGTTCATCTGATTGGTTTGTCTAGGACGACAAGTCAAAGTGGCATAGATGGGGCAATTGTGGCTAGTTGGTGATCAGCAAATGCCAGTTCTGTGCCTTAATATGTGGTACAGGAGAAAATGAGGGGTATGGAATTGCGACCGAGCTTTCAGATATATGAAGCTGGAGGACAAAAGTTTGCGATGTCACGATGTCTGCTTCCAAGATGTCGCATCACAAGAGAAAATAGTCCTGCAATATTCGGCTGGAGAATGTTATTAAAAGTGTTTCATGGGTGCCAAGCAGCAACGGAAGCTACCCGGGTGTAGGTAAAGTCCCCTGGAGATCTTATGCAATGCGATTAATTGGCCTAGCTTACCTGCAGATGCAGAGTTGCTGCACGAGCAGGCAACTGCAAGGAGAGGAATCCATCCAGTTGCCTTCTTCGGACAACTTTACTTGGACAAGCAGCACACCCGGATCAACCCTGAAATAATAATTGTAAGCTGTTTCTGCAGGCGAAGCTTGGAAAGAAGGCCGTTATAAAAATGAAATGTGACATTAAGAGCCAAAGAAGCCGCCAAGCCAGTAGCGGAGACCGGACAATATATACAGTTCAGTGCTTTGACAGTCTGGTGAGCCTCGAAATCTGTCATTGGGTGGTAGGAGCGAAGAGATGCCCACGGAAGTGATCGGATCTTGGTGAAGATGGTGAACGAGATGTTGTACGGCAAATGGCTGCAGTGACGCAGTGTGGTAACTTGTTGTCGGTATCCCCCCCAAGCAGAACTGATGTTTCTATGTACTAGAAATAATTCAAACTTCTCGCAACCTCGCAATCAGAGGCGAAGAGGATCCGAGAAGGGAGGCTGATGAGTTTATACGGCCATAACCTATGCTTTACGCTGCTACACAAGACACCTTCTACAACAGTACTGTACTGTACCCACTTCGTATAATCCGAATAAGTGCTCTGAATGATAATGCGAGAGCTGTGACGCCCTCTGAGATGGAATTCAATTCGGCTTGTATGCTGGCTGTAGTCCTTCTGTACCAGTCTAGAGAGTCCTCCCCTCCGTATCCCTATCTATCTCTATCAAATATCACTTTCATCTACCCCCTATTGCTGGTCTCCACACTGGAAATCACCAATTGTAGCCGAGCTCCTCTTCCTCTGCGTCTTGCTAAGCAGAAAGTGGCCGCTTCGGCTATTAGCACGCCCCTAACCCAGACACCCTGACACCCCTCGAAAAGCAAGCAAGCAGCAAGCAAGCCGGCACCATTCAGAGCATCCAGTCTAGCCAGCTCTCCACTTCACACCTCTGCGCTCGTCTTCACCCACTCACCTTCCCAGCCCAGCCCAGTCCAGTCCAGCTGCCCAACCCCAACTGCAACTGCAACTGCACTCACACTCACTGACACCTCCTCCGATCCCTCTTTGCTGGACATCGCGTCGGTTCTCTACACTGCAATTGACCATCCATCGCACAGCTGCGCCGACACAAATCGCCCATCAAGCATCTTTCGATCCTCCACTTGTCACCAAGCTGACAGCGACACCGACAGCCAATAGCCCCGGGGAGCTATCCTCCGTTTTTGGCTCACCCCCGAACCCCCCTACCTAGCCTCATCTCGATCTCCGACGACGTCCAAGGTTCACCTTCGACGAACTTCAACACCACAACAACCACGACCTCCTCCACCCACGCACTCCGATCGCCATCATGTCGAACGAAGTATCGCCCGATCAGATGCAGGCGCGCATCCAGCAGGCTCGTCGCGAGGCAGAGAACCTGAAGGACAGAATAAAGCGCAAGAAGGATGAATTGGCCGACGGCACGCGTAAGTAAATGAGGCCATTGGCCTCAAGGTTTCCATGTCTACAGCCATCCAATTGATGACTTGTATGGGCTGGGCCTATTGCGATTGTGTGCTGACAATTGTTGTGCAGTTTCTGGCATTGCCCGGAGTCAACAGGAAGCCTTACCAAAGAACACGATGATGAAGACCCGAAAGACCTTGAAGGGACATCTTGCGAAGATCTACGCCATGCATTGGTCCACCGATAGGAGACATTTGGTTTCAGCATCACAAGACGGGAAGCTCATCATTTGGGATGCGTATACGACAAACAAAGTTCATGCTATTCCTCTTCGCTCTTCCTGGGTCATGACTTGCGCTTACGCACCGAGCGGAAATTACGTTGCTTGCGGTGGTCTCGATAATATCTGTTCGATCTACAACCTCAACTCAAATCGCGATGGACCGACTCGAGTTGCACGGGAACTTTCTGGTCACTCCGGATATCTTTCCTGCTGTCGGTTCATCAATGACCGAAGTATCCTCACCTCCTCCGGCGACATGACATGTATGAAGTGGGACGTAGAGACTGGATCTAAGGTCACCGAATTCGCAGACCATCTTGGAGATGTTATGAGCATCAGCATCAATCCAACAAACCAGAATACCTTCGTCTCCGGTGCCTGCGATGCATTTGCGAAATTATGGGATATTCGTGCTGGCAAGGCTGTCCAAACTTTCGCTGGACATGAGTCGGACATCAATGCCATTCAGTTCTTCCCAGATGGTCACTCATTTGTCACTGGTTCCGATGATGCAACCTGCAGATTGTTCGATATCCGAGCTGACAGGGAACTTAATCAATATGGAGTACGTTTGGCTTCAATAAGGCGAGGATATCTGCTAACATTTGACAGAGCGAAGCAATTCTCTGCGGTATCACTTCGGTTGCCACGTCAGTATCTGGAAGACTTCTGTTTGCTGGTTATGATGATTTCGAATGCAAGGTGAGAATTAATCCGCGGCGCTCTGCCAATGCTCTATAGTTCTACGAATACTGACGCCTTGTCAAGGTTTGGGACATCACACGCGGAGAGAAGGTTGGATCGCTGGTCGGCCACGACAACCGCGTCAGCTGCTTGGGTGTTAGCAATGATGGCATGAGCTTGTGCACTGGATCTTGGGATTCATTGGTATGTGAAAACGTTCCTGTTTTCTGCGAGGCAGGACTAATTTCTTCAAGCTCAAAATCTGGGCTATGTGAGAGATATATATCCGATGACTGCGGACGGTATTCCACAATCGAGTTGTGCAGAGTAGCTCGAGGCTTATCAACCCCCGAAATCCGATCACACCTACAATACCTCTAATCACTCGCAACCGATACACGATACCCCGCCTTGTTAATCTCTGCAACTTGGCGTATAACTGGACGAAGTTACGATACCAATCCATGCCTTGGCATAGTAGGAGTCTGTTGCTGGACTGTCAATCTGCTCCTCCGGAGCGTCATTCACAGTTGGCCGCGATCTCCAATTCTCTGCTGAATAATTCCCTTTCCCCACTATTCTTGTTCGTATGGGCGGTCTTGCGTGCATTACTCTTGCTCTTTTTTCTGGCGCGCACCTCTTTTAGCCCAAGGCTGTTTGCTGCGATGATATCCTACCGAGACATCTGGTACCAGGCCCTCACATCGCCTACTTCCCTGTTTCCTTCCTTCTCTACATGTCGTTTTTCCTTGTGCTCAATTTTTCAAACTAAAAAAAGCTCTTGAGGGTTGTCTCGGGGGAGAGTCTGCTGTAGTGAGTTGAGGAGGAGCGGTGCTGGAGAGAGTTTTCCCTGTCTGTCTATGTCTGTGTTGCTCTTGAGAATCCCGCAAGAAGGCTGGCTTTCATGGAACGACTGCGCCCTTTCTTGTCTTTGGGTATGTGTGTAGATATATTATGTGGTTGTGAGAATGATGCTGTGGATGGGGGTGGGGACGGGAACACAATGGAGGAACAGGAATGGATGGACTCTGAACAAGCTGTTGTTGCTATTGCTGCTACTGCTTCGTCGCTAGCACACCCATCTGCATTGCGTCGTCGGTTCCATCAATCAAATCAATGCTTGTACAATAGTCCGAATAGTGCATACAAAACAATGGCTATTCTCTATATTCGCGTGACCATTATGTACATGCATGCTTCGGAGGAACGCCTCTATGCAAGCTAGGTAAGTAGCCCGTCGAAGATCTTAATTGAGGAACTGAAACAGGGACCAGAGCAATCGCGGAAGAAACGTTGTTTGCGTCTTAAAAGAGACGAGACGAGAATAGACTGCTTTGGCTTGATCATTGCTTCGCAGTTTGCTTTGACAATCCTGTTCCACCGACCTACCACTGCAGATATATTGCAGCGAGGTATGATACATGACCCTAGATATTGAATTACACCCCTGCTTTACCCGTCAGGACCTTTCACCCTCTTCTCTCCCGGTCTGTTGTTGGATGATTTCGCCAGTGATAGGCCAGTAAACGGACACGGGCTCTCGTACTTTGTTAAACTTGTAGAGTGAGCCAAAGCCAGCCTATCTCCTCTCAGGAAATCGGCCTTTCCACTTACCAATCAGATAGGAGAACCAAATACAAACTTTAAAGATGGGATTTAGAAACCCCTATCCTGCTTTCTCACTTTCCCATTAACGTACAGCGCCTACCATACGTAAACCTGGACTGCTACCTCGGGAAACTCCTCTTAGTCCTCCAGAAGGGAAAAACAAACGACTACTAACTGACCCAACTGCTAACTTAGTCTTCTGGAGATAAATCGCTTAGAGATGATCCCGAGGCCAAGCCAGCCAATGCGAAGTTGAGATAGCACTGCCGGTGGCTTCACGCTTCGCATTGGACTGTCCACTGCTGCATGTGAAACGCCTGCGCTAAAACAGTTCCCTTCTTTGGCTGGGAAGTGCAGAAGCTCGCATGATTATGCCAGGAACTACGTGTCTCCTGTTCTGCAGTGTTGTTTTTCTGCTGTAGCCTGTAGGTTCATGGCATATGTGTTGGTTTTCTTTTCAGAACATTCCTCATTCCATAAGGGGAAATGTTGGTTACGTTCTCAAGGACTTTACTTTGAACAGGGACAGTAACGTGGTAAGTGATGCGACTGCAGCTTAATTGAGACGTGTGTGAAGCATCGAAGCTTGCGGCGGTCTGAAGATGGCTGAGGGGAGAGGAGGATGCTTGTATGTTAAGAGAAGAAACTTATTGGGAAAAGGAAACATAGATCAGCAGAGTTTTACTGTTGATCAGTTGACATTGGTGCTTGTTTTGCTGCAGGAAGTCGATGCATGACGATACTCTGACGCTTTTGACATGGGTGGACTTGTAAGTAACAAACAACTGTTTCCTTTTCCTCTATCCAGAGTAGTTTTCAAGTCATGCCCAAAAGACCAGTTCTATTCTCAGAAATAACCAACAATTAGCCATCGCCGTGAAATTGCCAGCACCAATTGCAGCAATAAAGCCACAGAGCAGCTCGCATGCCCCTGTCTACAGAAGGGGTCCAGCAGGTGCGGCGCTGAAAATAGCCTGTAAGCTGAAGGGCGACGTTGGTCGATCACCCCTCGCTCGAGGGACTACCCCGGCACGGCACCTAATTGAAGGCCTGAAGCGCACGCAAAGGCATGGCATGGCATAAAACCTCACGATATCACACTCTGAAACAGCCACGACATCAAGCAACTCCTCTTTTCAGGGCTCCGCTCGCTCATATCCGACCACTCATCACCGTTCCCCTATTCCTGGAACGACGGACATGCCCTGAGTCGGACGTTGTGGCATCCACTCCTTTCCGCATTTCACCCTCTGATCATCCGGCCACGCCTTCTCCCGCGTCTTCCAGAAGCATTCCAGACACCCCCTGGTATCTGCAGCAGGAACTTCCCCTTCTTCTTCTTCTGCTTCTGTTCGATTTCTCCTTTAGTGTTCAGCCCTCTTTCGATCTGCCGGACCACGTCCTTCCTTGACCTCTGACCTCGAACCCCCTCCTATCCCTCCCTCGACCATAAATAAGACCCTCGGCGCACCCACCACCCACCCTCCTCCCAAAATGGCAGCCAAAACCGCCGCACAAGAAGAATTCGATACCATCATAGCTAAAGCATCTTCCTCTGGTAAAGTCACACACCACCGAGACGACAGTGAAGATTACAAGAACGACAAGGCGCACGAGAGCGGAGAGGACCAAGACGAAGAGCAGGCCTACCTCCAGAAGCAGATCGATAACAATATGCGCATGCCGTCCCTCGACCCCCGCGGCGGGCCCATGTTCCTCCCGCACCGAGACTTCGACAATGGCCGCACCACGGGCGTCAAGGGCGTCATTGCCGATGCGCGGAGTTTCGAGGAGGCGAGACGGAGTCAGACGAAGGATGGGTGGAGGAGTAAGGTTGCCAGAGCAAGTAGTGCGACGAGGATAGGCAATGGCAACGATGAGAATAAGAGGATCAGTACGTTCCTGAGGGATGATGGTGAGGGAAGCGCGAGTGAAGAGGAGGAGTTTGTAGAGCGATGGAGAGAGCAGAGACGGGAGGAGCTGAAGAGAGAGGGAAATGATATTAGGAACAGGAGGACGAGTCCTAGTGTTCGCCGGTATGGACGCTTTGATGAGGTTGATGCGCTGGGATATTTGGATGCTATTGAGAAGGTTACGAGAGACACAGTCGTCGTGGTCTTTGTCTACGATCCCGAGGTATGCTCCTCTCCTTCCCACTATGTACTGCTGACCATATACTAACACTATCACAGTGTCCAGTCTCCCAAGTCATCTCTGACGCTCTCTCCCCTCTCGTCCCCCAAAACCCCTCCATCCACTTCGTCCGTGTTCACTACGAGGACATCGAATTCGACAACGCAGGTGTACCCGCCATTCTCGCATACAAGAACCAAGGAGACCTCTTCGCAAACCTCACGTACATCATTGATCAAATCCCAGATGATACGCTCTTCGATACTCGGGCGTTGGAGACCATCCTTCGGAAGCACAAAGTGCTGTGAGGGGATTGCGATTTCCACTTTCGGCTCGCTTCATTATGGAGGCAGCTTCTGTTTACATCGGCACTTCGCTACAACGAGCGTTCAGCTGATGCTCGCTTGCTTGCATGGAGTCATTTCTTTCCTGCGCTGGCGTTCACGGCATGGATGGTCTGCTTCTCTGCGGGCATTGCTTTACATCTCATCATGCCACGCGCATCTGCAGGAAACCCAATCACTCACTGACGCTCTGTATACTACCTCCGTCTTCTGCTTCTCTTTCCTTTCACATGCCTTCGCTTTTCAGAAGGGTCTTTGGGGCGTTGCTGTCAGGATAAAAAGTCATATACAATAGGATACTCGGGTACGATAGACCGCAGGGGAGCAAGCGAGCACGGCTGTCTTCTTTTCATTTCTGTTTATTTTCCGTCGGGTTTTAGGGGGAGTCTAGCGATCAGTCATCTGGACTGAACTGAACTGGATTGGATGGCTTCGATTGCATGGCATGGCATGCGAGATGTTACGATACGATAGATACATTGCGAAATAATACCCATTGAAATTCTTCTGAACACCGTAACGTAACCTCTCTGGAATGGGTGTGAGAGACATACGAGATCTTGACGTCTGTGAATCGGACAAACAAGGTAGGTCGGTGATAGGTGCGCTCCAGGACACTTCAAGACAGGGAAAACAGCGAATGTGTGAGAAGTGCTACCATCAGTTGGTGTTCAGTAAGTTGAAGACCAGCTGCACGCTCCTAAATGTTCTAATCGAAAAGGACCCCTCAATCGTACGGTCGTTTGCAAATTACCCCTCATTTCACGTGCATGTATGAGAGGGGAGAAAATGTGACAGGTCTTATCGAGGCGACTTCTCTGGCAGTGACGCTAGCGAAGACGACATCAAGAAGAGCAAGGGGCAGAGAACCACGGCTTCTTTCATGATAAAAATAGTCCCTTGCTTTGTCGGCCTTGCACTAAGACGTCCATCCGTGAGATTCTGATACTCTGACACCAAGATCTCCATCATAAAGCCCTACCTGTACTGTGTACCCGATCCGCCCCCCGTGCTCGCCAAATCCCCCCCGAAACTCGCCTCAACTCCAATTTAAAATCCCTCGCCAACAAAGTTCGGCCCATCCAACGCCATGAAATCCAGCAAGTCCATACCGCCAACATTGACACCCTCCGCCGTTTGTGTGACACCCTGGTCACCCAAGTGTTGATAGAACGCCGTGCCAGGGGGTAAATACCAGAAATCCGTGCCACCATTAGTATTCCAATCGCTGAAGGGGTCTTGCAAATCGTTGCCGTAGCTTGAGCCAGGACCCTGGTTGTAAGGTGTGCCGGGAGCGGCCGCGAACGATCCTTGGTTGAGGTCAAACGGTGTGGCTGATACGTTGAGATCTGTTGAGAGGTAAGCATGGTCTCATAAGATGAAGGGTCGTAGGGCTTGTGTGACTTACCTGCGCCGTTGCCCATACCGTAATTTGGAGTTGCGGCATTCCACTCCCGGATCTGGTCTCGCTGATCCATCTTCTGCCGCTTGTTATCAGGCTCGTGATGCATGGCTGGACTGCGAGCCCTGCTGATAGGATCACCATTTGGATTTGGGCCGGGAGCACTGATAAAACGACCTCGAAGCCGAGAGGTTAACGTTTCCAGGAGGTCAGCGAAGCGGATACCTAGGTGGACATCATCGACAACGCAGGTTCGTAAAGCATCGACGGCTCTGTCCATAAGTCCAATGCTATACTCCACGTCGCCTTTGGATGCACCCAAAGCGAATGTTTTCAGCAAAAACATGGCACCGCTGATGATTCTAAAATAGGTCCGTACTGGGGCATGCTTAAGATAATCTCCTGGTAGCAAACCGTCAACCACAATCTTCAGAAGCTCTCGACTGCCATCTACAACTTCCTTGACGTAGTCTTGATCAGCAGCTGTGTAGCTACCAAATGTTGCCAGAGGTAGCTTTCCGTAGTACGTCTGTTGGTTTTCAGTTGACATGGCACCGGGTACTGACCCATTGCCAGGATGGCCAGTTGCATTGAATCGATTACCAGCCTCTGTACTACATCTTTCGACAACAGCTTGTAGGGACAGGGAGTTGACGTAAATCCGAACATACTGATACTCGATTGAAAGTATGTGACCAATGTACTGCGGGAGATTGAATCGCGTGAACTCTGTTTTCCATGCTTTTAACATGGGCTGGAAATCTTTGAGAAGCTCCACATAACTTGAATCATTAATGATCTTTGTCGTGTACTGTCTTGACCGGAAAAGCTTCTCGTTGCCAATTCGCATAGCATTGCTGATTCCAGCCCAGCAATGGATAATCTGGTCATCCAGTTCCAGGTCCGGAATGTAGTTGAAGCTGTTGGTGACAGTAGTGTTGGTTTCGGGAGTCTTGCCATCAATAGATGGCCTTCGTTTTCGAGGGGCGAAAGCAGGATCTGTAACCCTTAAGTTCTCAGGAACCATATTTGTCCATCCTAGACGCCCAGCCAATTGCGTGACATATATTAGCAGAAGCCGCTTAATCCGTGCTGCACGAAGGCGATATGCCTCGTCTTCGTATTCCGGACGGGTCATTTCTCCTCCAGCTGCCAATAGCTCCTCAATCTCGTCAAAGACGCCAAGCTCATAAGACAGACCCATTGCTGTACTTAGAAGCATCCAGCACATTCGGTCACTTCTCCAGGCTGGTTCCAACCAACTTTCGATTCTCTTGCCACCAACGCCTCTAGGTAATCGACCAATGAATTCTTCATCCGTACTGTAAGTATCGGAAACATCATAAGATGGAAGCATGAGCTCATCAGTGGCCTCTGCTGGAGGGAAGTGAAGTGCCCGAGGATGCCACTCGGTTAAAATCATCAGACTTTCGATGGTGCCCAGTGTTCTCAAACTCCCTTTCCGTAATCCTCGCCATGGGGCAGTGCTAGACGTTTGTGCCTCAGATTCGGCTCCCGATCCGCAAAATCCTCCACCAAATGCTTCTTGACCCCAGAGGCATCTTTCAATCATTCCGCGTAAGTAAGTCCAGAGTTGTTCATGAATTGCATGTGATCTACAGTGCCCTCCAGGGCCAGGAATCTGTCGGTACCTGGTAGCAATTGTGAGAAGAGTCACAGTCAAGATAGGTTCTTCGATGAGAAGTGTTGGATGAGTTCCAGGATCCCTGAAAGTTGGAGGAGATATTGGTGTAAGCGGAGAGAGGTATTCGTAATAGCTACAGCCTGTCAGTAAATCGAAAGTAAGACATATCGACAGGTACGTACTAATCAATGTAGTCGATTGCTTCACTTGGAGTGAACCATCCGGCTCGGACAAATCGAAATCGAGACCAAGCCTTGACAGCATCCTTATAGCCTTGTTCTTGCGTCCTCTCTGGCCTGTTGATGGCTTCTGAGGATAAAGCAGGGTCAATCGCGGCATCCCTTCGCACTTCCGGGGGTCTCATATCGGTCTGAAATGGTCGATTGATGGTTTGTAGTGGAGAGGCCATTGGTTGATGCCCGGATGTGCTGTTGTTGAGCATTGACGAAACCTGGCTATTACTTCTCTTGTGGCCCGGACTAGGAAAGCAGTGAGCATCTATCTGATTGCTTTCTCAGCATATCACCTACCTATCCGTAGCGGCCTTGTAAAGTAAATCCAGGGCATCATGGGGTCCTGAACTCGCGTTAGCCTCCCTGATCAAGCTTCACAGAGGACCAATCCTACCGTATACCTCCCTTCGCATAACCTCCTGTGCCTCAAGATTCTCCAACTGTGTATTCGATTCATCTGAGTGCCGTTCGTCACGATGGGAGCCATCTCTCGTATTTTCGGTGGGCCGGCGCAAAGGTTGTGTTCTGCCAATTGATCCTCCTGGAGTCAAGGGTGGTCCAGTGAGAACAGGCGCACTATCTCCGTACGGCACTGCTGATCTAGCAGACGTGGGTGCTCCCATTGACGATTGTCGCATTGGAGCTGGCGGAGAGCCTTGTACCATTTTCCGGCCATTGCGAACGATGTATTCGTCTTGGTACTCGTACCCATCAAGACTGTCGGGCCTGCCATCTTCATGCTTCCTCTTTCTTCTCGTCGCAGAGAAGAAACACTCCTTACTTTCTCTTCTGCATCGCACACCTTCACGATGCAATTAGCGGTTGCCGTGCGATTGTTGTAAGTTGAGGATGTGACTTACAAGGCGGGTCTCCGGGGCTGTCCACACTTCCCAGATCGCATTTTACCTTCCTCCTGCGACAAGGAATACACGCCTGGTAAACGCGCTTATGCTGAGGAGGCTGCTGCTGCTGCGATTGCTGGGGAGAGCCACTGCCAGTTGAGCCCTCAGCTTGTGGATATGAGGTCGAAGCCATTCTGTGCCCTGATGATGTGTCGGTTTGAATCGGCTTTTGGCGTCTTTAAATTCGCGGGGTTCAATCCAGAGACAGACGATGGAGGGTTGGTCAGGAGGATGAGACCGAGATAGCTTAGGCGAAGTACGTCTTCTTTTCCCCTTCAAGAGACGCGATATGATGAGTGTGATGTTGTACGCTCTCAGAATCTGAAGGCACCTTCTTATCAAGACATGCCTACCAGCCTGCCTGCCCGTTTTGGTGAGGCTGCATTTACCGTTGGTGTCACATGTCGCTCAGCCAATCACAATGCCCTAAATCTGACCGGTACCATCTTCAAGTTAAAATTGCGATCCTGAGTTTTAAGGAAGTTGAAGGAGTCCAGGAGGGATAAGTTTCACTCTCAAAGTCTTGAGTACGTTTCAGAGGCTCATATTTTGATAGAAGAATGTTGTATTGATCTTGTACCGTTGATAAGCTCAGTCTACCCGTCCAACCTTTCATGTGCCCTGACAAGGCGCACAACCACAGCCTTGTGATAGAATCGATTCTTGGGATTGCCCACGTTCTTGAGCAAGGCATTTCAGATATACTGTAAGAATGTTGTCGTAAATGCTGCATATCGTAAGGGCTTTTTCCTGTCGATATCAATCTCGCTTAGAAAATCGGGCTAACAATAATGCACCGTGACTTGGAACAAGCTGAATGGCCTACATACGGGCAAGTAGCTTGTGGATTTTGAGCCTAGATGTCGGTATAACGGATTCTCCTTGGCCAGATACTAGCAGCGTGCCTCGTTCTAGGCCGAATTCATTAGCCAAACAGGCACAGGAATAATAAATCGAAAGGCCTATTATCCTGGCTTGAGTATTGTTGCACATATAATGCCAACTGACTCTAATTTCACTCGTGCATCCTGAGAAGCCATTACTTGTGCAGGAGCACATTGATAACCATTTTCGTCAATTACCCAGCGTACTCTGACGAAGTTTCCGGATCTCCCACGTCAATCTTGATACAGAGTTGTAAAATCCATCTCTGTAGAACAAGCCTTAATTCTCGTTTTCTTCCTCCTCAATCACCTCAATCACCTCAATCTCCTCCTCTCCCTCGCTCTCCTCTTCCTCACTCTCCTCATACTCGTCCTCATCCCTGTTATTCTCGCGCGTAACCTCCTGAACAGCACCACCCTCCTCATCATCCTCCATTCCATCTACCCATCCCCCATCTCCTCCGTCATCCGAATATTCATCTACCCGACCCCAAGCAACTCTCTTCTTCTTTCTGACGTGTCTCGTCTCCTTCTCCACCATCTCCAGAATTCCAATATCCTTTCCTTCCGCAATAGTCTTCCTAATCTCCTCTCCAATTCCATCCATTGCCTTTACAGCCTTGTCCTTCAAGCCCTCATAGATCTGTACCGAGACGTCCAACTCATTGTGAGCCGTATCCATGTGAAGCGAGAGTTTCTTGAGTTGTTTCTTAGCCTCGTTTTCGACCTTTTTGGCGTACATCTTGCGTGTGACAAGGTTCTCGGTGGAGTGGACGGCGAGGAGATAGCATGCACATAGGTAGTGGTATAAAGTACGGTGTTCTTCGTTGGAGTCATAGATTTCTTTGAGGTAGATCAGGGCGAGTGCGCGGTCTGACTCGGAGGAGGATGGGGACTCAAGGATGAGCTTGGCCTAATAGAGTGCGTGTTAGATTTGTAACGCGTGAGGAAAGGATTGGTGAGGTAGGGAGAGTATGGAGATGAAAAGGGGAGGAGACGGAGAGAGAAAGAAAGAAAAAGATCAGCTTACACTTTCCAAGGTAGTTCTGTTCTCCTTACTGACGGGAGATAAAGCTACAGAAACGGGATCGATCTTAATCTTTGTGGCTTTCTTGAGAGCTCTTGTGAATCTGGCTGTCTTTACGGAAGGAGACATTGTGAGATTTTGTTCTTCAGATGCGACCGGGGGTTGTTCTTGTTTGTTTGTTTTGAATGTCGGCAAAGTTTCTCGTGTAACAAATTTTGACAGCTGAAGCTGGATGATGGACTGCGATGCAAATTTTGCGAGTAGGAACTGAAGAGCGATGTAAGAGGTTGTCGTTCATGGAGGAAGAGTTCTTGCAGAGAAATGGTTTGTTGTTACGATCTTCTCGAGTGGGACGGGTGGCCTGAATCGCCTCACGGCTGCAAACGCGAAATCAGGCTCGAATAGCGCGCCGCGCACGTGGAGCATCGGCCATGCTAGCATTAGATCACCTGAACCCCATTCTACTCAAAGCAGGCAGCCGTGAGAGCTATTGTACTGGGATTGTCGAGAAATGATGAAGTGTTTTGATGCAAATGTTTAGCGAGACATCCCCTGTCAACACGGCCCAGCGACGACGACGTTCACGACAATTACTACGTCTCGTTACCAGAGACCTATCACCCTGCTGAAAGGCTATCGCAGTCAAGGACATAAGAGCGAAAGCGAAGAGGAACGCGGCAAGTACTTTCCGGGAGCTGGAATAGAAACGGAGGCAGGAGAGGAAGAGGAAGAGGCAGACGAAATCTAGGAGGATACCGACGAG
Organism: Cadophora malorum; assembly: GCA_017365405.1. Lineage (NCBI taxonomy): Eukaryota > Fungi > Ascomycota > Leotiomycetes > Helotiales > Ploettnerulaceae > Cadophora > Cadophora malorum. The sequence continues at coordinate 72,601 of JAFJYH010000145.1, read as the reverse complement.
GACGGGTAAGATCCAGAGGAGAAACTTCCTGACTGTTACGACCAAAAAGACGGGCCAAGAACTCAGATACCGATTAGTCGAGCATCCAGGAGAGTATTACAAGACTATTTCCCCACGGAAATACAGCTATACATGGCAGAAATTCGAAAGTGACGCAGAGACAACCCTTTTGGAACGCATCCCAAGGAGCAAAGTTCTCAAGAATGGGGCTGGGGGACAAGTCATAGCTATTGTGCAAGTAAAGGATTAAGACACCAAGTAACAGACTCAGCACCTGTGCAAGATCCAATGTGCCAAGGATGGGATCAGAGCTAGGAGCCCACAGTCCAGCTTTCAACGAGGACGAGAGGATGATGATTCTAGAGTTCCCTAAAGGCGTCCCAGACGCAATGGGCCCATCGAGACTTATCATCGGCGAGATATTTTACAGGACAGCAAAATTATACCAAGGTACCCGCGCCAAAATTGGGCGTCAGAGAAAAGCTGGAGAAGATTAGTGACATATCATGTCTAGATGTCGCTTTGAGGTCATGGAACCTTCTCTCAACGTTCTCTGTCACCAATGGAGGCTGGTATACTACCCTTGAACTTGCCAAAGTGCCTGCAGAACGTTCACAGACGTTAGCTGTATGAGAGACTTGAAATTCTTCTCACAAAATTACCACGGATAGCATCTGAAAGTGGTTAAACTCAAAGACTCACCGCAAAGTCTACAGTTATTCCTGTGGGAGGGTGTGTGGGGCGTTCAAGCATTACTATTTATGATAAGTACAATCTACTCCATGAATCCTCCAAAACCAGCTTCAGATAGCTAATCTTTTCGCAATTAAACTCAGACAGAGTCCAGTATTTCCCCACATCACCTAGGTATCGTCCCTGGCGTACTCCTCAAAGCCTCCTCGAAAATCTCCAACGCAGCTCCCAGCTCTTCATCAGTGATGGTAATCGGCGGCGCAATACGAAACGTTCCTCCGAACATCTTTGAGCCCAAAATATTCGCGGACAAGCCAAGTTCCATCATACGATCCGCCAAAGCGGCAGCTAGATCGATTCCTTGCTCCTTCGTCTCTACGTCCATTATTATCTCGACTCCTGCCATAAGACCACGACCTCTCACGTCTCCAATACATCCATACCTCCGTTGGAGTTCGAGAAGACCAGCGTGAAGCTTCAACCCCGCTATCCTCGACCGTTCTACCAGACCATCTCGAAGTACGACTTCCAGAACTCTGAGGCCTACAGCGGCTGGTAGAGGGTCATTAACGTGAGTTGTGAGGAATAGATACCCGCGGTCGAAACAAGTCTGCTCAATAAGGTTCGAAGTTATCACCGCTGAGAGTGGGAGACCATTTCCCAGCGTTTTACTGAGCGTCAAGATGTCTGGAGTTACACCCTCGTGCTCAATCGCGAACATCGAACCACAACGGCCAATGCCAGTTTGAGCTTCGTCCACAATGAGAAGCATGCCACGTTTCTCGCAGTGTGCTTTCATTGCTTTGAGGTAGCCTGTGGGAAGAACGTGCATACCACCTGAACTCAGAATTGGTTCGATGATCACAGCTGCGAGTGATCCCACGGACTGGGTATCGACGAGGTTCCACCCATAGTTGAGTTCGCTCTCCCAGTCATAAGAACCGTCTGGATGTCTGAACATAGATCTGTATGCGTTTGGTGAGGGAAGGACAAGACTTCCGGGGATCTTGAGACGTTAATGAACTATCCACACAATCTGTCTGGTTTGGAACGAGGAGGAGAGAGGATGGAGACTTACAAATGGACCGTATCCTCTTCTACCTGAATGATATGTCGACGCTGTTGCAGCACCAGTCATACCATGCCATGAGTTACCAAGAGCAACAATCTCAAATTTCTCCGTATACAGCTTGGCCATCTTGATTGCCGCTTCATTCGATTCAGCCCCTGTGCTCAAGAACATTGCCTTGTCAAGTCCGGGTGGAAGCAAGGTCGTGAGCTTCTCGGCCAACTGCACAACTGGCGGGCTTAACATGCCGCTGTACAGATGATCCAGTTGTGCAGCGTGGTGAGTGATTGTTTGAACGATTTCAGGGTGTCCATGTCCAATTAGACATGACATTTGTCCAGATGTGAAATCCAGGATCCTTCGACCATCCGCCGTGAAGATGTAGACGCCTTTTGCTCTAGTAATCAAATTGGGCTCAAAGCTTCCCCCGTAACGAGCTAGAGTTGAGGCAGCGGTCTTCATCATCGCCTCATTGTCGATATTTGTGTACAAGCACCGGCATTCTGAAGATGTTGTCGCTGTCGAAGTCTTTTCCATTTGAGAAGGCATCTTGAGCGAAAAATCACAGCGGTCCACCACATCAAGTCTGAGAGTCTTCAGATGCGGCAGGAGCATTATCAAGCCGAATGGATGGTGGACAGCGGCGTGCACCATGATGCATATCTCAAGCACGTCGATTATATATGATGTAGATGATGAGGTAACAAGCACTTCGCTTCACACGATGTTGCCACAAAAGCCCTTTCCGAAGGGATACAGCTGAAAGCGGGCACTACTGTAATCTTTAATTTCTACCATGGGGGATAGTCAGTCCTGTCTTGGAGCAAGATTCCTATGGGAACTGTGCATGCGGGAAACTTCTCGGGAAACTGTTATCGGGAAACTTTTGTGCAAGACACGCATGCATCTTCGACGTCACAATGCTTGAAAGCTTGCATGGCCAAGAAGTGATTTTCAAGATCTATAGATAGAAGTTACCGATACGAGCATCCGGTCAATTTCCCTATGGAACCATCAGGATCTGATAGTGAGATGTTGTTGGACCAAAGCAGAAGGATGTTCCCGAATTGGGCTTTTCCGAAAGTGGGGCCATCATCTTCCCACCTCCCAAGCCTTCAACGTCCAGTCCAGGATTGACCACATCCAACACAATCACATATCTGGATGCTTTCCGCTATGCTGGTCCAATTAGTACCTCTCATGCCGAGCGTATCAGCCTTTAAATTTGCTATCCGCCATGTCTGAAGCCACCCAGCCCTTCCCGCAGTTGCCCGTCTCACGCCCCTACCGATCCCACAAAATCAGAGCTTGTGATGCTTGTCGGAAACGAAAGGTGCGTTGCGACGTCACATCCATAGGAGAAGACTGTCAATTATGCCGTGAACAAGGAAAGACATGTCAATATTCCGTGGACGAAAAGCCACCCCGTCTGAGAAGACTGCCCCTTTCAGACCCCTCGGCAAGCGAGCGCCAACGCAACAACACCCCTGTTCTGAAGCGAAGACATACTCTGATCGACGATCCAGAAAAGGTCGAAGTTCCAGAGCCCCGAGCTCAGAATTGGGAAGGATCTCATGTACGTACAGATGACCGTGCGAATGATGCCCCGAACAGATCAGACAAGGGACGGCAATCCCTGCACATCGTTGGACCCGCTATTTCATCGGATGCTCATGTGCTAGAGCAATACATGTCTCCTGGTTGGCCAGAAGGGAGGACAAACGACAATCCATACAGTGTATACTTCTCGGATCCTTCGAAGCCGATTCTCTACAAGAAAGTGCCGAGAGGAAGGGTTGGCTTGTCCATAAACGACAATGCCGGTGTGAACCAGAGAGAAATCTTTGAGCAGATTTTCTACCCGAACGCAACTCAAATCCGCCAACTGTCAGTAATTTGATCATGTTGTAAACGACTGGAGCTAATATGAACAGGTATCTTGCCAAGATTCATCCCGCCTTCCCAGTTATCGACGAGAAATTGCTCACCGAGCCTGCAACAAGTCAAAGCAAAGGTGCCGCAGCGTTGTTGTGTGATGTCTATGCCAGCGCGCTCGTATATTGGAACCAATCACCACTTTCAGCAGGCAGACCTCGGCCAGACCAACGATATGCTTGGAACCTTGCAGTCCAAGCATTGGCGGATGACTTTCTTGGACCAGATCTGTCAACACTTCAGGCTCAAGTCGTCGAACTGAACGGCCGGCCTGTCTACTCTATCATCGGCAACACTGTCGGCAATGGGCGTGGAGTTGCCTTGTCTTATAGTTTGGGTGTGAACAGAAATCCGAGTCAGTGGAGTATTCCACAGCAGGAAAAGAACTTGCGGGTGAGACTCTGGTGGGGGGTCTTGATTCATGATCGATGGTAATGCTTCCAGAATTATGAAACGTACAAAGTGCTTACCGAGATTTCTGCAGGGGTAGTTTTGCTCATGGCACACCATCGAGCATAAGCTCCAAGCATCACGATGTACCAATTCCAGCTCTAGAGATGCTGCTACCCCATGAGTCAGTGTCTCTTGAGTACCGAAGGTCTTCCGAGAGCTTCATTGCCCTCTGCCAGATGACCGAGATATTGGGACAAGCACTACCCCTCGTCTATGATCTCGAAGGAAATTCTCAGAAGGATACTTCTAAAGTAGTACGACGGATAGAGGTGGATTTGGACAAGTGGGAAGACTCTCTGCCAGACTACCTGTCAAGCACTTCCAATCGGGTGACTGTCTCTGGGTCAAGCAGTCTTCGTCTTTGCTATTTATCCCTGAAGATGTTGATTTGTCGAATATCCTTGCACGTGAGTTTTCATATTGAAAAACGCAGTGATGAACCCTTCTGACACGCTGAGAATGCAGGCTGTATCACAGCAAGGATCGACTGAAGCTATCGAAGCCTATAGATTTCGTCAAGTCGAATCTAGGCACGCCGCACAGGCGATCGTCGACTTCATCACTTCTTTGAAGACTTTCCACCTCGCGGAGTTCTGGCTTCCTTGTAAGTGGTTAGCCTTCGTGTATAGGAAGTATAGTGCTGATCAGCTCTTACATAGACACTACCTACTATCTAACATCGACTATCACCTTATTGCTGCGCTTTGCCGTCGAAACAACTGAGGACTCCGTTGCTGAAACATGTGTGTCTAGTGTCAAGATGTTCACATCATGGCTGCGACACGCTAGAGAGGTTGATGACTGGGACCTCGCCGAGGACTGCTTGAACAACTGTGAAGGGATCATAGCTAGGATGACTAAAAATGGTCGAAGACCTCAACAAAAACCTGTGCAGGAGGCAGCGCCGCCAGTCAACTTCTTCGACACTGAACCTCGAAACGACTGGTTAGATGCTACACTTCCTGTATCCTATGGGCCAATGGATGGTTCTGGACAAGTACGCGACTTGTGGGATATGTTTCGCTTTGATGAACAATTTCCTGTATGATTCTGGAGACGCACGCTAATACCAACGATCACGGCATACAGTAAATAGGCGAGCGATTTGTCCAGAGACTCCAAAAGCTGAATTGGCAGAAACGAAGATAGATGCTATTCAGAAGGCGACAAGTTTCATGGTCGGGCGCATGGTGTGTCGTGCCTTCTGAGGCTGCGGAATGCATTGGTTATGGAGAGTGGTGCAATCGGCTGATGGAGGATGACAAAATGATGCTCATGTTTTGGGTGTGAGCAGTGCAACAAGATCTCACGCTTCTCGTCGTGGGCCTTCAGGGTCGAGAAGACCTTCATGATCAAGGTGTCTCCCCGATCGTACGCCGTTTCCAAGATATCAGGCGAATATGAGAGCATGATGACGACACTAAGTCACAGCATGAGGATTCCCTTATCGTGAACCGCTCTCGACTGCGCACAATCTTATCACCACCAAGATAACCCACCCCTTGGTAAAATTTCCCGACAACATATAACGAAATAAGCAGATTCTGCCATCTCTTTTCTCCCCAGTGGGCGTGTTGTACGGCGGACGTGCTTGGTTATATCCCAAGTTACCTCCTGCAAGAACTTCAAACACCCTGAAGAAGCCAATGCATCATCGCCCCCGAGAAAACAGTAGAAGCAATGAGAGTTGACTGCTGGGGCACCCATCTGCTCTGCGGGCCCGTGGGTGTCCTGGGGACTTTAGCAGCGTGAAAAAGAGCGGGAGGCGGGGTTGAACCTGACGTATAACCTACGTAAGGACGTCTCTCTCATAGGCCCACTTCGAAATAAAAGCTTCAAACTTTTGTTGTTTTGACGCTTCATTTTTCTTTCTCTTTTTGGTTTGTTGTTTTTTGGAGGGATGTGTTTTTGTGGGGCTTTGTTGTGGTTAAGCGAGACGCGAAATGCTGAGCTGGAAAATTGGTGCGACCTCGCAGGCCAATGCGTGCTTCGGGATTATGAAGGTGCAAGTACCTTGAGGGAATAGTTTCAGGATATCTGGGAAGCCATGAGCGGCCACAGGCTCTTTCTCAATAGCAATGCCGCGGATTGCCATTCGCGACTAGCCATCAGGAACGTGTGAATCCAGGACATGACACTGCGTCCCCATTTTCAATCACCGGGAGATAGCATCTTTGGCTTATAATTCTCCAAAAGTATTGTGGAGGCTATCGATGATATAATTGACTCCGGCTTGGCACAGTCGACGTAGAGACCATACTCCGGCTCAACCAGGAAGGTAAGAGTGGAACAAGTCCAGTCCAACGGTCAGAGTCAGTATCAATAAAATTGGAGTGATGAGATGAATTACATTACAACTTTTGGTAGTCACCAAGTCAATTTCACGGTCGCAATTCTCGAAGTATCAGATAACTGGTGTTCGCAGTGTATTCCGTGTTTCCTTATATATGCAGCCCTTGCTCATGCCCTGTGAAGGCATCTGTCCACTCGCGTATGCCTCATCTTCCAACACACTCCGGAAGCGGATAATAATTGCGCATAACCATAGTATTCGACCGAAATAGTCCCACGGTCGTGATCTTCCATTCCCGACATCGTGATAATCTATGAACGCATTGATATCAGATTGAATTCTAGCAGCTATTGGTCCACCATAGCTCGAAACGCATGATAGAAAACAACTTTTTGTTGAGTGACAGGTAACAATCTGCTTGGCAAAAAGCTGAAAAGCTGAAGACGATGAGTGACGGTCTAGAAACCTATATGCTGTGCTGGACACCACCACAACAAGCAGAAACTTACCGGTTCTCGTCTAAGAATCTCCCACAGACTGTTCAGTCATTCCACCAAATACTAGAGCTGTCAAGAGAATCATAGTACCAAACATGCCTGGGAGGCGTTCGATCAGGTCTTCCCTCCGTTCACGTTCGGCAGTTGTTTTGAGCCATTCCCAGCCTTTAAGCAGTCTGGCAATTCTGCGGATCTTGAAAACTAGCGATACCAGACATCCAAGGATAGCAAGAACTAGAGGAATGGCTCCGAGCAGGAAATGACGATCGTCATTTCTCGTGATGGGTGATTTGTCATGGCGTCCGTAGTGCGTGTGAACGACTTGCATGACACGATCTGATGCCGAAAGAAGAAATCCAAATTGTGCCAATGCAGTGCAGGTCCAACCTACAAGGATTCTTTTCTCCTGTCGATGGATTTCGTCTACGTAGGTCTGGAGTTGAAGTAGCGTCCGCACGGCGGTATTGAATACCTCAAGCTGGCGGTCGAGGTCTGGGGATGGCGTTATGTCACTGACGTCCCTCTCGAGGCTGGCTGGGTTGAGTTCGTGCCTTTCCTTCTCTGTCGTCATGGTCTGGTGATTCGAATGGCGCGTTTATGCTTTTGGAATGCTGGCCGAAATGAGCAGGCTCAAGATGGTGAAAGGTAATTGTCTGTTCGTACTTCGAGCGATTTAGAAAGAGGATAACGAAAACAGGGAGTGGTCTTGCTGAAGCATATTGTATCTCGATCTGGAAGGAAGCCATCAGATGCGATGGGGGGAGGCAAGAGCCATCGGGACTGCAGCATCACCAATTGAGAGTCAGCCTGCGAATCCTGACGTTTGAATTCTGCGAATTATTGTCCATCGAAACTTGTAGAATATGTCTCCGTTTGATCACCAGATTCAGCGTATCAGTGACAACCAAGAATGGTATCTTCATTTTGTGAAAGGGTCACTTCAGTTTGGGCGCAAATGTATTGTTATCAACCTTAACCAGAGTATTTCCCATACAGAAGCCCAGACGTGTTCCATGCCATCAGTCGCCGGACAATAACACGGCCTAGACTCTTCCACTAGAAAGCCCACTCAATAGCGGGTGCCATAGTCGCAGTTCACGAGGTGATTCACTAAACATCTCCATTAGAGGTGGTCAAGACCGAATAAGGGAAGGATAACTACCTAGCAAGTACATTCTACGCCTCTACTCGTGAGTCTTCCTAGTCCCATGACCACCAGAGTGACAGTTCCCACAAGAGCTCCAAGGTAAAATGGCAGCAGAACAGCAAGGACCTCATGACTCCAGTCTCTCGCGGTCCGAAATCTGCTCTTGGCTTCCCAAAGAGCCCTCCGAATGCTGAATCCTACTCCGAAACCAACACACAAGATCATCAGTCCCTCAGTCACCAATAATCCCAGATATAGTACTCGGAGCTCTCGCCTGTGTAGATCGCAGAGTAGATGGTGCGCATTGTCTTCTTGGATCTTGCTGCGCAGGCCGAAAAGGGTGATCGCTCCGACCACTGTCAGAATGGCTGTGCCGAGGATGGTCTCCTGAAGAGCTTGCCCGTATAGTTGCAGGTCTGTGTCATCCGGGGCGCTTTCGTTGACCTTGTGCTGGGCCTGCTGCTCCGACCGGAATTTTTCGATCGACATCTCGTAGGGTGCGTCCTTGCCTTTGCTTTGGAAGTGAACAGGGTGATTAGGGTTGAGCTTCGAGAGATGTCGGCTGGCAGACATGGTATACGCGTTCCAACCTTCCATCTGCTGAAAGCTGCTGTCCGATTTTGGGTTCTTTGTTGTGGCCTGAAGGGAAGGCACGATCAAGCTTGAGCTAGCGATCCCTAGCGTCGTTAAAGTCAACAAAGGAGCCCTCGCTTCAATGTCGGTGAACTGCAACGACAAATAAAAAGGCAAAGCCTCACTCGCGCTTACAAGATCCTCTGGGTTAAATCCACTTAGCGAAAGGTCAAGTTTGATAACTCAGGTGCTGGTGTGTTTTTTTTTTTTTTTTTTTTTGAAGAGTCCTGGATCCAAGTTATTTGAGGTACGCTTCAGAGTCCTCGGCAGACGCGTTTGAGGATCTGGTGCTTTTCGAATGACCTTGAAGGCGGAATTAGAGCCAGCTTACAGTCATCGCCAAGGAAACTGCCAGGAATGCGTGTTGGCTTGATACTACGGCTTGTGTGAACCGGAAGCATTGACTTCAGCAGTCACAAATTGCGAAACTTTAAAATAGCTTTGACATTTTCAGACAAATTAGGAAAAGGACCAAAATGTACCGCATATCTATCCTCCTGCTTATTTTCCAATACTGAACCTTTGACCAAGTCATCAGGTACACATATTATACAGCTGAGCACGATGATATCACAAAAGAGTAGAATGCTAGCGAAAGGTGGCCCCCTATTAGAACCATAATAAGCACTAGAAATCGTTGGTATCTCCAAGTAAATGACATTCAATCTCCATTGCGTCTTTTGCCGGTATTACAAGTCGAAACGCGGAAGTCCCTGATGACTCGGGAAGGTTAGTGGATAGAGGCTTGTCAACGAAAAATGGGCGGACGACCGAATAGTGTCCTTTGGCCCATCAAGTAGATTCCGGTCAGGCTCTCGAGGCTAGAGGGGACTCAAGGACCACAACGGATCTTCCGTCCTCAAGAACACCTTCTTCGCATCTTCCCCTACAAGAATCGCGATGAGTCTTCGCTTTCATAACCAGAAAGAAGATTTGTCATAGTATGAGATTGCGGGTGATACCGTGATATTGTTCGGGATGCTTCAATAGCGAATAAAAGAAGACATCCCTTTTTAATCTAGCGTAGCGACCAGTAGATATTCAATTGGTAAATTCATGAAGGAATTCACGAGAGCTATTCCAGGGATATTCAATCTGCAGATGTCGCGCTGCCATCACCCTAGCGACGAGCAGTTCCAGAGCCTTGCGTCACATGAAATACACGTGATTATTTAAACACGCTCCTCCTCCTCCTACGTTAATTTTGCAACGACAAATTCAAGTGCAAGACTTGCAGACATAGTTTCTTGAAGCACTCAAACATCTTCAGTAAGTCTTCCATTGTAGGGGATGAAAGGGGATGTGTCCTCGCTAGGCATCAACACGATCACATGATCCCCCTTTTGTATCTCGCTTGCGAGACGTCTTGACTTTGGGGGTTGGGAATAGGGCAATTGGAGACCGTGGGCTTCTCGGTCGAGAGCGGGTTGAGGAAATATGGCAGTAACGAGGAAAATGCTAATCATATGCGCGCAGGACGAAGAACAAGGTCACAAGTATGTTTCGCAAACCTCCAGGCCCGCCACCAGTCCTCCAGGAGATCTACACCGTGAGCATCTCCATTTTACACTCCCAATTGACGGATACAGGCTGACAAGAGTGTGTAGATCATCCAGCGTTTCCGCGGGTATAGTAGCTCGGACGCCTTCCTTGCCATCAACCGCCTCAGAGCGCTCGACGATGACAGCCACCTGTTGAAGAAGTCCGAAGTTGCCGTTCTCTGTCTTACCATCGCGATACTCGGTGGCGACGTAATGACTTCGCGCGAATTAGGAAACCGGGCCCTTGATTGTGTCGAGATCTGTGAGCGTTGCATGCCCGAGATCTTAGAGGAGATACCGGAGCAAGTTGCAGTTGAGATGGTTCAGATGGCCACAGCTGTTATTGAACGCATGCCTCCTGCTCCTGTTCGAGTCCTTACGACTACGACCTGGCATGGATACGGAACCGGTCATGTTGGTGGAACTTCCCGTCCTGGTGATTCGTCTGGATATGGTGTTGCCCCCAGCGACTTCCGCATCAGCCCTGTTTCTGGACTCGGTACTGTTCGTCGTAAACCCTCTCATACAGCTCCCACGTCTTCGCAAAACTCGACAGGCAACAGCGTCGTCTACACTGCCAACATCGAGTCCGTCTCCGCGGTAGATAATGACGACCACTCTGAACCTATCGATATGACAACCTACCAACTTGAGGGCGAATTTGGCAGGGACAATGAGGATGGCTGGGACGTGGATCAGGAGCCAACTGATTATGCTCGTTAATCGAACGACATGTAATCTTCAGCTGCCTGTAAAGGTGGCTTAGGAGGCTGTGAACACTGATACTTTTAGTCAGGTTACCGAAGGTATCGAGTTCTGGAGTTCTGGCTATTTTGGTTCCGGAAAATGTCTCCCGCGGGCATGGCATGGAGCTCTTGCATGGCCTTTGGCGTATTCGCGGTCTTGGTTCTTCATTTGGCGTTGGAGGATCCGTAATACCCCTGAAGCAGGACAGATATTGGAGCCTTGCTCTTTCTTGAATTCTAGACATGGATAGACTGGTCCATAGCAGAATTGACTCCATGAAGTAATAAGTGTAGCAATGCCAGAGAAAGCCGTAGCTGTGATGTATCATATGTGAGAAGCAAGGCTGATAATCATGATGCTCCTAGTAACGATAACCTGTAGTTCAGGCCTCCTGAGTTCTAGGAGGCTCAGTGACAGGTTTTCAGCATTGGGGGTGGCATTGTCGTAAACTTGTAAATCAACAATTAAGCGAGGTGAATGTGATGCAGATAAATACAGCACTCTTTCCAAACTCAAAAATTGCGAAGCATAAAGATACAATAACAGCATCATGCACACAACCAGGACTGAATCAAAAATGACACTGCAGAGGCAAAACATGCAAGCAAATCATGCTCAGACTAACGGCGAAATAATGGAAGATCTTGCCATCATTCTACACAGACACGGAAATGTGGCAAGGAAGATAAGCGCATGAAGAGTCTACACAAGCACAGCAACCAATTCCAATCTCCTGGAGACACAAGAAGCACTGACTCTCATCATCAAGTCCACAGCTCTGAAACTCAGCAGGAGCCGGGTACGGTGCAAAATTTGTATTTCTTTATGTCCAAGACATCCTTCCATCAATCCCGTGTCTACATACACATCATAGCATAGCCAATCGCTCACCCAATCCCCGGTCCCTCATTCCCCTCCCCTCTCATCGAATCCACATCTACCTCAGTGCCCCCCTCCCCGTCCTCCTCGTATTCCTCGGCTGATCTGCATAATCCGCCAGCGTAACAGCCTTCTCCTTCATCCCCCTCCTCTCCAGTTTCTCCCCCCTCATCTTCGCCATCAACACCTCTCTCGCCTCATTACTCTCCGTATCCTCATACTGCAATTGCGTAGCCGGCGGCTGGCTATCGACATCCTCAGTAGGTTTATCGCCGTTGAGAAGCATCTGGATACGATCATTCGGCGTGGAGTCGCTGTAGGGAGGATACTCGACGGGATGGCCATGTGTGGCTGTTGAGTCGACGGAGGTGTCGCGCGAGCGGTTGGATCCTGTGGACATGTTGCTGGGGACGCGACCGATGATTCGGCGGCTGCGTTTGCGAGGTTCGGGAGCGGAGTGGAGGGGTGCGGTTTTTGCTTTGGCGAGGAGGGCGGAGATGGCGGTTGTAAGTCCTTGCGATTCTTCTTGATTATTTCTCGGGGCCGGGTGGTCGCTTGGTGCAGGAGCGGTGGATACTGTTCGAGTTGGGGAATTGCCGTCGATTTCGGTGAGGGGTTTGCTTTTGTAGGCGAGATCTTGGGAGATGTCTTCGGAATCGGCGGTAGAGATGTCTGGTATTGTGGGAAAGCCCTGGGTGTGATATTCTTCTTTGAGAGCGATGACACTCGGTGAAGGCTCCTCTTCTGGCTCGACTGGTGCGGGGACCTTGGTAGGCTCATCTGTTGAAATTGCTGTTTTGTCTAGCTTAGACCTCCGTGATGTCTTCACCGGCACTTCAGCAGGTTCATCAGATGGATCTTCTATTGAAAAGGCCGTGCTATCAAATCTCATGTTCGGTGGTGGCTTCATTGATGCTTTCGAAGGGCGGTCTTCAGTTGAAAAGGCAGTATTGTCTAGCCCAGAATTGGGCGGCGGTGGTTGCATGGACGACCTTGAAGAATGACTGCTGGTTCTTGGTTCGGTACTTGACATTTCGCTGGTTGTCCTGTTATGTCGAGGAGCAGGCTTCGCTACGCCAGTGTTTGGTAAGGAGTCTGCTCTCTTCTGAGATCTGCAGCGGTACTTCGAGGTGGGCAACTTTGTCCCGGCGGATATTGATTCCCATATCCAGTTCGCTTCTATTATGGGAGTCTTCCATTCCTGAGCATGGTCGAATTTGTCCCTTCTCAGACCAGCCAATGACTTCACTACCAGAACAGAAGACTTTGGGGTAAAGTCCTCGCTATAGGTGGCGCCGAGCAATTCAACGGCTCTCTGAAAATGAAGCAAGTCTATTCCAGCGAAAGCGGATGATGAGATGGTCATGCCAGAGAATCCTTCGACGGGGAAACTTGGGAATGGCCGACCAATGACATGATCATTAGGATCTGAAAACTTTTTGTGGTGAAGACAGCGTTCCAGCCACCAAAAAGTGATCGTCTCGACTGGCAATTGAGATTCCGGTAGAGGTGGAAAGTCGGATACAGGTAGGTCATGAGGTAGCATCCTGAAAAGTCGATTCGGTTGATACTTCCCTGACTCTTGCACGAGAGCTTCGATTGTTTCCACCACCTCGCCGCCGTTCGAAAAAAGATGCCTATGAAGAATTTGTGTTCTTTCTGGAGGAAACCCATGTGTGTAAAATCGACACCCGCTAAATATCCCTTCCACTGGCCGTGGATTCTCGATTGTAGACTGCATAGACTGGTTTGGTTTCTGTACTTCCACAACTGTTGGCTGAGGTTTCGGCTTGGAGGTTTCCTCATCATTTGTTCCCCATTGCCCGCTTCGATTGACCTGAGTTACGCCGGCTCCAGCACCTCCTCCAACAATATCGCCCCATATCTGTTCATTTTGCGTGCTCAATTTCGTGCTTGCTGTCCTCCTCAGCTTTCTCTTGCCTCCATCTAAGCTTGTTGTACTCTCGTCCCGCGATCGTTTGCCCAGCGAAGTCCTCTTGGGCGCAGTCTTATCCCAAGCATCTTTCCCTCGTTCGTTCGGCGGTAATGCTGGATCATACAGCTTCTCATCCAGAATCATTCCTCTCTCCAAACTATCTCGCACCCACTCAATGGATACAATCTTCAGTTTCCATGACTTAGCAGCTTTGTATTTGGCGCCCTCAGTTCGAAAAGATATTAGGTGCGTGATCGATTTTGTCAAATCGCCTTCATATGTGGCTCCATTTGCTTTTACTTGCGCAGCAATTTCCAGTCTTTCCGTAGCTTTAGGACCATGTTAGCCGTGACCGATACCCAGAAACAAGTCACTTACGATCATCGCAGCCTGTCATGCTGAACCGTAAGGAGTGAAATGTAGGTAGCCTGTGTTGCTGCTCAAGCAAAGGCATATCGATTTCCTGGTCATTGATCCATAGCTCTCGGACGGCTTCGATCCATGTTATCATCATCGGCAGAACATCCAACCTCTTTTGCGCAACATATCGAAACTTCGGGGTATCGTATTCTCCAACAATCAGATGGGTAACATCCAGAGTCAAATCGTATGTATGGATGGCGCCCATTTGTCTGGCATATTCCGCCAATTGGGTCTGCAGTATACATGATCCCAATTAGCAATATATCTGAGAAGTACCTGAGGAAACATCGCGGGTGAGGATAAACTTACGCGCTTCTCATCTGGAACTGAAGTACAGCATATCACATAGCCCGACAGTGGTGCAGGAACATCGGCAGATCCATTCAAGGGAACCGTCTGGCGGGAAACAATCCCATCGTAATCTGCCATATTTGTCGACTTGTGCTGGACTGTTTGCGATTGCTGAGTCCTTGGATGCCATTTTCTCACTCAACGCGTCGTCGCGCTGGATCCCGCGCCGAGTATTGTTCCTTATCGCACGCAGCTCACATGGGCGATAAGACATCCATTTCTTGGCAGTTGGCACTGCCATAGACCTTCCTTGACCTCTCACATGGACGATCTTTCCAATCCAAACTTGCTTTTTCAATTGCCAACGAGTCCAAGCCTTGGAGCAATCAATTCATGAATCACCATTATTTCTTGGAAAGCGGCGTACAATTCAGCTTTGGACCGTGTTCACTGTATGCAAGTGCAATTCTTGTCAGGTGGTTTTTTGCCGTACCTTCCGTACCTTGGTAGAGATCTCGCTTCTTCACCTGCTGGAGCTTGAATCAAGCAGCTTGGTTGTTCGGCACCTTAATGATTACAAATCCAGTTCATCAGAAGCTTGCCCTCCCTCGCTCTCCCCCACAACGAAAATGATCAGCGACTAGGAGTGCAAGCCTGCCAAGATCTCTTCCAGATCTGGATCTCACTCGACCCCTCATTTTCTGGAAGCTGGTCGCATGTTGATTTTCTTCGCGCTCTCATGCTGGAGACTTCTTCAATTGGTTTCTTGAGAAGCAGTGGCAAAATTCTCATCATCTCATCAGTATCTCACCGTATTAGTTACAGCTTGCCGAGCACAGTCAGTCCATGATAATGGACCATCTGATTACAGTGTGAGCCTGAAATCATTACGTGTCTAGCATGGCTCAGCGATGTGGGCCATCCATCCGTCATGAAAATTCGTGGCTCTGCTCGTCGCGTGCATCAGCAAGGCGCTGAGAAAGCCCTGAACAAGCATCGGTGAATCGCCATTTGATAGGCTCGCAGTCAAAAGGCTAGAATTCTGCACTGTTTGGGATTATACCTCAACTGGAGTGAGATGATGCTAGTGGCTGACTGGAGGTCCAGCGAACCGAAACAATTCAGTGTGTTTCCCGGCCTTCCGGTGCTACAGAGGCGTTGAACCCAACATTCGGTGTCGTTCGTGGTAGCTTGTCTGGAGTACGAATGTAGCTCTTCGTGATGGCAATTTGAGGTTGAACCTGACTCTATTACCCTTCTGAGATTGAAGGGCTTGGACATCCAGACTATCTCTTCTGCAAAACCTGGCACAGATGTTTCAAAAGCTTCCATGATTTGAGAAAAGGGGCGTAGATAAGGTTTGCCACATCGTCGTTTGCGGAAGGATGACTCCACTAAACAAGGCTGTCCTGGTGGATCTGTTGGAAGCCTCGTAGGTACCTTCCTACGGTACCGCTGGATACTTATGGTGTCTGCAGTGCATCAGTGTGACAGTGATTGGCCGGTTAGCTTTTTCCATGCTTGATCAGATCAAGTGTCAGACAATGGGATGTCTTTCTGCCTTTCTTACAGATTATTTCTTCAGTTTAATTGCTCCACCCATGGAATAAATTTGCTCTTGTAGATTGAGAAGTTTTCTTATCGTAGATAAAGGACGAATATGACGAACGATCAACAAGAAAATTTCCTTGACATGGGTCAAAATAGAGAAAGGAGAATGAGAAAGAAGGCTTCTCCGGACTCGGGACTTGCTCCCCTGTATGAGCCAAGGCGCTGCTCGGCAACTAGGAATCAGCACATCACAGTCATCTTGAAACTTCATGCACCGTCGTCTGCTCAAGGGTTGTCCCTTTTGAGATGGGGTGCGCGAAACATCGTGCAAAATGCAGAATATTCAGACGCTTGAATCAGGGCAGGGCCTGATAAAAGAGATTGTACGGTCTCATCCAAGGCTTCCCAGTTGGGCAGTATTGGGCTGGAGCAAGCTGCTGGTGGTTTGGAATGGTCTGGTATCTGGTATTGGCGTCTTGAATTAGGGATAGACGAGGCATGCAGTTCCATGATCCCATTCCTTGATTGGTGCCGACAATTCGGAGGAACGATCACTCGAGATGAATAAGTGCTACAGTACAGTATCATGGGTCGAACTTCTGGTCAAAGAATGCTAGCATTTCTTCCAGTCTATGATCCAGCGGCAAAGGAAGACCGGAAGCGTGTGCGTGTACTGAAAATTCTTGATGACTTCAGATATTTTGGTCTTCTGAAGCCGTAGTCGATGCGGCTGCAGGTTCAGGGCTACTGCAGCAACGTCGTCATTGGCCCGCGGCGCCATCGGCAGCACCAGCACCAGAAGCAGCATCGCACCAGTTGTCCTACAGGGGCACTAGTGGCTTTATATCGACTGCGGTGCGGAACCAAGGCGAGGGGAAGGGAGAGGACTCGGGAGCGCAGCATAATACTCGGTACACTTGACCTGACTTGACCTTGGAGGCCCAGAGTTCGCAAAGTCAAAGCCAAAGCCTTCCTTCTTACGTTACGAGAGGGGAAAAGCTAGAGAGCCTTTCTTCTTCACTTCACATCGCTCACCTCGGATCATCTTTTCACTCAACTGCACTGCATACAAGCTCTCTCCTCTCTCCAAAGCTCATGCAAAACGCTTCAAACCCTACTCGCACCAAACCAGCTCGACCCGACCCCCACAGTATATACCTTTGTTTGTGCTTCAACTCTTCTTCCGGGCTCTAAGCTGGTCGGTCTGCCTTTTGCCCTCCTGTTTTGGAACTCCTGGCCCAGCAGTTACCGGCCCGCGACTCAGTGCCCTGCTCGCTCGTTACTCGTCACCTGCCGGGATCCCACCTGAGTCCTTCTCGTCAACACCGTACTTCCCTGTCCGCAATCTTCACAATCCGGTATTGGGATCTTTGGGCACGACTCCTCCCGTCCGCCCTTCTGTTTGTTCTCATGTGCTGGCACCGAAAGACCCTTCTTCCCTGCACACCGTGTCAACAACAAACATCATCCTAAACTAGCACTGTGAGTATCAGCTTTACCATCCAGTCAGTCGCATCTAGATGCATAGCAACATGCTTTTATATCCCCACGCTGTACTGGCAATCACCCTGTCTCCAATCTATTGCATAATATTACTGGATGTCGATGGTCGATTGCCATAATTCTCTACGATCTCTGGTAACTGCGCGAGATGCGCATCCAGGAAGATCAAAACAGACCTCTTTTCTTTTTATGACCTCTTCCTCCTCCCCCGCTCCTTCCAATTTGAAAAGCAAAGGGAGACGCAAAACATTGCTCGAGGGACATAATAATAACACGCATCATGTCAGAGCCGGTAACCTTATCATACTATTCCCACCGAGGAACCATCTATTACACCCCCGCCAACCTCTACGCCCACAAGCTTTCCCCAGCAACACTTCCGGCACCTCCGTGTCGACCCCGACAGCGACGACCGCACTCGATACATATCACTCGTTTGCCGGCAGGATTCGTACCGTTCGACCTACGGCCTTCACCACCTCCAAAAACACCAAAACAGCCCTCCAGGTTCCGCCTAGAATTAAGAAAGCTGGCTTCCCGGGAGAATGCAAAGCGTGTGCTAGGGTCGGTCTTTTCTCCATTCTCCTCGAATCCCTCAACCGCTACGTCCTCAGCGGCAAGTTCAACAAGATCGGAGAGTCCAGGACTCGGGGGGTCATCACCCAGGGCATCATTGTCCCTAGGGCCGTCAGATCCAAATACAATATTTGCGCGGAGGGCAGCAGCGGCAGGTAATCTACCTGCAAATCCGCCAATCACAATGCCCCGCCCATCATTGTCAGAGACAGCAAATGGCTCAAACCCGAGAGATAGCTTAGGAGGAGGAAATACACCAAGGGCGAGTTTCAGTGCTGGGGGCGCACCGAGGTCAAGAAGTGGCAGCGCAGCGCCATCATACAAAGCTGCAAGCTCAGCTGAGACAGAGAAGCCGGTGTGCTCGGGAAATGGAGTTGCATGCTATATCAATCTTGCAGAGCCTGTGATATTTCTCACTGGTCTCGATCACGATGGCACAACTCGCGATTCCGGTTCCAACACAACGTCTATCTTGCGTGGAAAGCTCATTTTGAACGTCACAAAAAATGTCAAAATCAAGGCCGTGACAATGAAATTCACTGGACGTGCTAGAACGGAATGGCCAGAAGGTAAACACACCCTGCGTTGTTCCTCTATGTAGTCACTAACGACAGCTAGGTATCCCACCCGAGAAGACTACTTTATTTGAGGAGGATTCCCTCAGAACACAGGTTCTTCCTTTCTTCAATGCTTTATATGAGGGCTCGGAAACTGGTTTCGGCGCCATGTGCAATTACGCATTGCGAGGCGATAAGTCTGCAAATTCTTCTGTTACCAACTTGGCCCTCGACAACACTGAGAGCTCCAGCGGATTTTCTCTTCCAGGCATCACCAACCGATCAAACAGGTCTAGTACTCTTCTATCAGCTAAGGAGCTGAAGAGGCTTTCTTTACAGAGCAATCAATCACGAAGTTTCACCAAATCAGAATCACCTTTTGGACCTTCTCCGCAACAGAAAGGTTTCAAGACCTTCTATCCTGGAATCTACGAGTACAACTTCGAGTTACCGATTGACAATAATAGCCCCGAGAGCTTGAAATTGGTGTTGGCTTCGGTTAAGTGGCAGTTAGAAGTCTTGGTTGAGAGGGCGGGAACCTTCAAGCAGAATCTCCAAGGGTTCAAGGAAATTCCCGTCATTCGATCACCCTCGGAAGATTCATTGGAATTAGTGGAACCCATATCGATCAGTCGACGATGGGAGGACCAGCTCTACTACGAGATCATGATATCTGGGAAATCTTTTCCATTGGGCTCTAAGATTCCGATCGCTTTCAAGCTGATGCCATTGGCAAAGGTTCAAGTCCACAAGATAAAGGTCTACATCAGTGAGAATATTGATTATTACGCCAAGAACCGCAAGGTAACCAGAAGAGAAACTCAACGAAAAATCCTTTTGTTTGAGAAGTCCGCCGGGAAGCCGCTTGCCAAAGAGTACCAGCCATCAGAAGTCAGAATCACAAGAGGTGGTGAGCAGGCCCCAGAAGAGCGATCTCACAACCGAGAGTATGAGCAAAACCGAAGACGGATCGAAGCACAACGCAATCACACGGAACCTGAACCTCTTCCTGAGCCAACTGACAATCTACTTGGCGATATCGATCTCGGGCTGCCTAGTCTTTTGGGTTCTACTGAATTGGAAATCGACGTTCAGCTGCCAACATGTGAAATGATGGCAAAGGACAGAACGAAGAAATTGACCCACGACTGCACATGGAAGAACGTGGATGTACACCACTGGATTAAGGTAATGATGCTGTTCAAGCTATAGTATTTACCAGACTAACCAACGACAGATCGTACTACGAATCTCGAGACTGGATGCCGATGATCCAACTGGGAAAAAGCGACGTCACTTTGAAATTTCAATCGACTCGCCCATTTCCCTTCTCAACTGCCGCGCTACTCAAGCCAACCTTGCACTGCCATCATATTCTGATGGAGATAGCAGTCTTCTCAGCCAGCAGCATGTTTGTGGATGTCCAAATTCAGAGCTGGCTACACCTCCAGCGATGTCCGGGTTGGAAAATCAAAATCCAATCAATGGCAATGGAGCTTTCCCTGGCAACGACAATGCTTTACCAGATCTCGCCAGACCGCCTCAGGCACACCTGTCGACGAATGCTGCAGCGGGCGTTCAACGACCCATCCATTTGATTCGGGCACCGAGTTTCAACCCTCCGCCATTTGATGCCGAAGAAGCTCCACCGCCAATGGTTACTCCACCGCCACTCTACGATCACGTTGTTGGCACACCCAGTCATGATGGGCTTGCAGATTATTTTGACCGGTAAGAGACCCATATTAAACTTTGATGATGTTTGATGCTGATCTTTTCTAGTCTGAGTTACTTTGAAAACGCAGATTCAGATGACGATGAAGGACTGAATAGGGTTACCAGTCGGGGTCGTGTCAACGTTGTCAACCCACGCACACCTGGCGGTAGATTGGCTAGAAGCATGGAGATTGACCGCAATTTCATGAATGCTGCTATGGCCAATATCGCCAACAACAATGGTGCCAGGACCCCCACGCAAGAAATATCAGGTCTACACTTGACTCTTCCGAGTCACTAATAAAAGTACGTTGAAAAATATCAACATTGTTACCCGAAAACGAAAACAAAATCAGCATTTGCCTTGTACATAGCATGAAGGGCGGGCGTCGACGATGACAGTCAGGAAATATACCACGGGATCGGATCGATTTGGATGAATGGTCGTTATCACGGCCGCGGGACTACTTGTTTAATTGGAGCATGCACAAAGGGGTTTTTGGTTTTGGGGGAGGTCGGATCTTTTACAGTCCCGGGTGACGATAGGAGAGGGTTCTTAGGGCTTTAATGCATAAATGGGGAGGCAGGGGCGTTTATCTTATACCGGTTTTAAGCATGGGCTCTTTGGCGCTGTAGAAATCGAATGGGTGGCTCATGATACGCATGTTGGAGAGTATGAACATATGAACTTTCAACGTACAAAATTGACTGAGAATGGAAGTCTGCTTCTAATTGCTCCCGTGACACAGCACAGCAAAGTAATTACAATCCAACTGCAACCGCGATCTCAAGTGCCACGTTCTTCCATGCTCCTCCGCAGTGACAACAAAGCAATACATAGCTTCCGCCATACGCCTACTCGGTGATACTCAACCAGACCCCAATTTCTACAGGGCTGTACCGGATCCACTGATCGACTGAGCCGAGTCAAGAAAGCCACGAGTTGAAAAAGTCAACAATAGACGATTAGACACACCGCCTCAGCCCTTCATGATTCGATTGGGCATCACCGTTCGACGTATCCCGCCCTGAAAGTAGGGGTCCTCGTACCTTGCACTAGTTGGACAGTGGATGCACTTACCTACGAAGGGTAGGCAGACCGCCTTCTCCTAGGTACGAGAGGAGGTGGGAAAGAAGATTTTTCGTGTATAGTTGCAATCTTCAAGGGTCTAATCACGGATGGAAACGTGACTCTGCTTTGCGGACTCGCCTGCGCGGGCCTGCAAGAATACTTGCAAAGAAATTCGAAGTATGAGGTGATCAGTCGAGACAGTGTGGAGCGCTGTAAACTATGGAACTCACAGGTCTGTTTGTTATAATAGGTCCCGTAATCGGGTGATGTAGTTCTATACTCGCCCAGTGTTTTTACACTTCCATGTGAGGCGAAGAGTCAGACGAACGACCCTTGTGCAAAGCCCCGATTTTGGATACATACTACATGCCACCCCTACTTGACTCACTCAAAGTAGAGCGTTTTGCATCGTAAAGCAATGAGCCTTAAGACAGATTCAGGGATCTTGAGATCAGATCAAGGGAGTCAATGGCCTGCCAATTCCAGGTTATTCATGTATTCTGCCTGAATACGGCTTACTTCTCCGCCGTCCGGCATTCACCACTGCCAGTATACTTCCCTGCTCTCTATGTGGAATCTAGAAAATAGCTCCACTCTATGGATCAAGAATGAGCCTGGGCGGATTGGAGACGAAAAACGTCTTTCTCTGGCAAAGGGTAGATAAATACCTCGAAATCATGTGGTAACACTTGCTCCAAGAACGTGAGGGATGCGACCACAGCCCGTTGATATATCGCTTGTGACAACAACCTACTGTATCTGAACTCTAATCAAGTACCCAACAAAAACTAGATGGCAATCTCCTCATCTGGCTTCACACTCCACTCCCAAGTCAGCACCTCCCTCACATCACCCCCTTTCTTGTTCTCCGGCCACTTCTCGCTCCCCTTCTTCGGCTCGACAACACCATTCCCACCAGTCTCTTCCGCTAACCTGCCCATGATCTTCTGACTGGCGATATTCCCACCTTCAGCACGGCCAAGCACTTTTCTGACTCCAAAGTCGTTCGCTGCGTACCGGAGCACTGCTCGAGTGGCCGCTTGCATGATGCGTTTGCCGTGGTACTGTTGAGATTTATCAGCTCCAGCTTCTCTTCCACGAACATCACCTCCTAAGCAAGTGAGACATCGAAACGAGAGACATGTCTGCCCTCATGACATAAAAGCCAAAAATATTTGAGGGCAACGTTGACACTTAGAGAGACGTTCCACGTACATCAGGATGCAACCAATACCCCACCTCGCCAACCTGCGGATCACATGAAGCAGGGGAGACAGAACAACACCCAATCATCTTCTCTCCATGTCGAATGACTTGGAGAGGTACCTGCCGTAGCGGCATATCGCTCTTCTCATCGAAAAAGGCCTGATGACGATCTTGCACAGTGGGAAGAGGAAGAAGAGCGCGAGTTGCGGCGAGTTGGCTGTCTAGCCAGAATTGGGCGTTGGCGCGGGTGTAGCTGCATGTTTGTTAGCTAAACTCCATTGTTGAAAATGGGATGAAATATATGGAATGTAATGGGCTTGTACGAATATCACGCGAGAGAATGAAGGGGTACGAGAGAGGAGTGGTTCAGAATGCTTCTATCTCAGGCGAGGTGAACTCACGGTTTGGGGACGCTGATCAATTCGTCAAGTACGGCGTCAATCTGGAAAGCTTCGAACATGGCATCTAGATCGCTTTCACGGTAGGTGGTGAGGAAGTAATCACCACCTGGGACGTCCAATTTGATGGAGTGGTCTAAAGACGTGTCTGCATTTTACTCAGTCAAACCATTCAAACATGAGAGTGGGGTCTGAGAAGACTTTGGAATCAACTCACTGAGCGATCTAGGTGACATAGTGATTGAATTTATCGACACTTCACTCGATAGGTCTAAAAGAAGTTTTATGGAAGGGTTTTGTAGATTACTTATGACTTCGGAAGCTGGCTGCACCGGCACCTTTTATGCGAGGCGATGCGATGACTGGTTTGAGGCTGTGATACCACAAGGAAAATGAGTCAAATGCAGGAGAACAACTATGGAAGATATTAAGCGAGAACGTGCTGATGCTTGCATTACTGTAAGCAGACAACCTACTGAGGATCAAGTGAAGGCACAACTGTATTAGATGCGAACTCTAGCTGCAGGAACGGACCCTTGACGCACCTTCCTGAAGTGTGCTCGGCGTGGAAGTGGGTTCTCGGTTAGCGATGATATGGTTTGTCACGTAAATATTTCCACGACACGAGATACTCTGTTGATGCTTCTGTATTCGATTCTACCTTCAGTACTCCAGACAATCAAACACCTTATTCATAAAACGCCATGATACATCCCTCCCTTTGCAGGCCATCCGTTTACTCCAACACAGTAACCAGGTAATGCAATCGCAAAGGAATCAGGCCGTGCTGATCCTTTTCCAAAGTAGCGTAATTGAACAGAAAAGGGAAGAGATCGATGTCAATCAAATACAAGAAAGGGATCGGCTTTCAAGGCGAAATGCCAATGGGGAATCTGGCTCGCCGCGAAATATCCAGGCCGTCATATCGTCGAAAGAATTGCTCGTGACCTTCATGACTTCTATGCAAGAAGCAGCAGCAGTCTCTGTCACTGCCAGACTGTCAAGACTGCACTCGCCCGGTAGTGAAATGTAAGGGATCCAGTTGTCTAGAAGGCATCTTCGTCGGTCCAATTTGCGTCGCTTCCAGAAACTATGCGAGCCTCAGTGACACCAGCTCGACTCTCGTATGGGGGAAACACCTTCTGCTTCTTGGGCTGTCCACCATGGCCATAATCTTCGGGAGTGTAGCGCTTTCCATGGGCAGCTCGGAGTTTCGCATAGTATGCATCTGATGCGTCTTGTTCAGGTTCTGAGTCGTCCTCGATTGTCTGCCAATTCTCGGAACCGGAAACAGTCGTGTTATTTGATGTGTTCGAGATTTGTCGACTTGGAGGAGCCTGTGGGTATTGGTTCGTATCTCGCTCGTTCTGGCGCATCGAGGATTTCAATTCATGATACGACTGGGGTCGGGCACTCCGCTGTGACTTGGAATACCCATCATCATAGAAAGCATCCTCAGGTGTTACGTGACGAACGCTGCCGACACTCGAGGTCACGCTTTCAGAACGATAGAGCGAGTGCGGCGTTGGGGTTGGTGCTGGTGCTGGTGGTGGAACGAAGAGGTCTCGCATCTTTGGTGGAGGAGCTCTACTCGGCGGGGGTCCCATTTTTCCTCGAAGAGTACTCGTCTCTTGAGCTCGGCGTTCAGGAGAATTTCCGCCATGGTTAAGGTTCGACAGTGGTGCTCTGGCGGGAATCTTCGAAGGAGATTTGGCACCAGTACCTGCCATCGGATTGCGTCTTAAGGTTCCGCCGGCAGTGGGTGTCTTAGCACCAGTCCTCGGCGGAGGAGCTTTCATCACACTGTTTGCTCGACTCGGCGGTGCCGACTTTTGCGCCTTTGGAGCAGCTGGCGGCGGACCAGCTGGTGTCTTTGATCTGGGGCCGGGAACAGGCTTCGGTTCAGAAGCTTCGAGTGTGTCCAGATATCTCTCCCCACAAACCAAGAATGGTCGACCATATTCATCCTCCCATTTCTCCAAGACCTTTCAAAATTAGCTGCATGCATATGCAAGTCATTTCATCTGAGCGTGGATCATGCAGCCTTGTGGGTCTCTATCTCCTGTCGGTAATAAAAGGGGGCTCGCTTACCTTTCTCAAATCAACAGCAATCTTTGGTAAGTCCTTCGCAATTCTCTTTCTCATCTTCTCCTCTCTCAGTAAACGTGTCGGATCTCTCTTCTCGCCCTTCTGGCCACGACCCAATAACCGTGATGCATCCTGACTGGAAGCTTGAAGGTCATCACGATCCTTCACGAGCGATCTGTGCTTATCGATGAGTGCGAGTGTCGGAGCGCGTTGTTCCTTCAAAGCTTCCAGTCTGCCGATCTCCTGTTCGTGCGCCTCGAGCAATGCGTCACTGTACACATCTGAAAATGCCGGCGTGAACTCCAACATCTCTTCCTCCGAGAAGTACAGTCCATCCCAAAGCTCCTGTAGCTTGTACCGAGCATCTTCGACAAAGAGGTGGAGATTTTGTCGCTTGAGTTCGTTCAGTCTCGATAATTCGTCCTCAAACTCGTTGATCTGTCGAACACCACATCCTCGATTACTGTTGCAGAACTTCTTTCTCTCGTGTTCCTCGACTCCCAATCGTTCCCAAAGACCCTCCACAGTAGCCTTCAGATCCTTCAAGCGCTTTTCACGTGATTTCTTCTCATCTGCAAGCTTGTCTCTCTTCGATCGAAGTCTGGCGATGTCATCCTCGTGAAGGCCCAATTGCTCGGGAGAGTCGCGGTAGTATTTAACAATAGTGCCATCTGTTTGTGCCTGGGGTGTTCCAAGCTCAGCCCAAAGTTGAATAATGTGTTCTGAAAGTGCCTTGACCGTTGCAACCCGACGCGTGTATTCCTCGTAAACTCGAGTGAATTCGTCATCGAGAGCGGTTACATAAATCGAGGACAGGTCAAAAGTCGGAGGAATCGTCGAGTTTGGAGAGGTGGGAGGAAGGGTGATTTTAATGAAGGAGGGTTCGAGATGTGACGAGTAGGATTCGAGGGCTTGAACGAGTTCTGAAGAATCATTAGCACATGGCACAGGCGGGTCTGTCAGTTGCTCCTACTCTTTACTTGCTCAAATCTCTCTCTGTGTAATTTAGAGATCATGAGATGTTTCTCCTTCAATCCTTGCACACATCGTAGTAATGGGTAGGTGATCTTGAGGTTCTCATCTTCAGCCTCGTACTCGTGCCGTGATTTGTTGTCGTCGAGAGAAGCCTCCATCTGCTTGATTGTGGTAATGATTCGTTGGGCTTCCTCTGTCAAGTCATTTTTCTCGGCGGCGACTAGTCGTACTTGGTTATGTAGAGTTTCGGAGAGTGCAGAGAACAACTATCAGAAGTCAGATGCCATTCGTTCAAGATTGCGTTTTGTGTATGTAACTTGCCTCCGATTCTCGACTCTCCCGCTCATGGTTAGGAACTCCTATCTCATCGAAGAGACCGTGAAGTTGCCCGATGATTGTTGAGACCTGCGATGACAGGTAACTGGTATCCATTTTGATCTGTCCGTTGGGGACTGATGTGAGAGCGAGTATCGAAGATTGGCCGCGAGACTCGGACCGTGGGGCAACGGAGGTGTAGAAAGGATTCAATATCAACAATGCTCAAGACGTGATCGCGAACGCGAAACCTCCAAAAATGATGGCGTACAGATCATCAATAGCGAGAAAACGTGCAATGGTGTTTTTGTGTGGTAGAGGTTATCGTTCTGCAGCCCACGGGTTCGTGGTCTCTATGTTCTAGTCCCGCGAGAGGACGTACCCAGAGTTGTGCAAGCCAATTATTGTACACACAGTCACTACAGCAACGGCACTGATAATAATCGCGCTAAGCTAATTGTGAAACCAGCACCCCTGTCTCACCCCTGTCGCCTCCACTAGAGCTGCAAGCCCCGCCTGACAAGGCTGCAACCTCGCGATAAAGCTCCAGCTTCATCTTCGCTCTCTCGCCTTCTCTCCGAGCCAACAACACCACCTTCTCATCATGGACACTGCACGCAAAACATGGGAACTCGACAACAACGTCGAACTCGTCGATGCCCATCGCGATGCGCTTTATACCTATGATACCGCTGAGCAGAAAGCCATAAATGATGCCAAACCATGGAAGACCGACCCTCACCACTTCAAGAATGTCAGAATCTCAGCTGTGGCGCTCCTGAAGATGGTGATGCATGCACGATCTGGAGGCAGTATTGAAGTCATGGGTTTGATGCAAGGAAAGATTGCAGGAGATACGATCATCGTCACCGATGCCTTCAGATTACCCGTTGAAGGCACAGAAACCAGAGTCAACGCTCAAGACGAAGCAAACGAATATATGGTTGGCTACCTTCAGGCTTGTCGGGATCAAGGCAAGCTGGAGAACGCAGTAGGATGGTATCACAGTCACCCTGGTTATGGTTGCTGGCTGTCCGGTATCGATGTCAGCACACAGGCAACTCAACAGACATTCTCCGACCCTTTCCTTGCCGTTGTCATTGACCCTGATCGTACTATTTCAGCTGGAAAGGTCGAAATCGGTGCTTTCAGAACATACCCAGAGAACTACAAGCCGATCAGTTCTGGAGCAGATGACGGATACCAAACTATTCCACTAGCCAAGGCTGAGGATTTTGGTGCCCATGCAAGCAGATACTACTCATTGGAGGTTTCTCATTTCAAGAGTTCGCTGGATACACACCTATTAGAGCTTCTATGGAATAAGTACTGGGTACAGACTCTCAGCCAAAGTCCTCTCTTTACCAACCGCGAGTACAGCAGCAAGCAAATGCTCGACCTGAGCTCCAAGATCAGACAAGCAGGAGCCGCAATCTCCAGGAGTGGCCGACAGATGTCATCGGTACCAAACAAAGCTACGGATCAGCAGTTGGAGAAGGTGGTTAGGGATGGCAACAAGATTGCTGGGGAAGAAGTTACTGGTTTGATGGCTGGAGAGGTCAAGGCGAAGCTCTTCAATGGACTGGGCCATATTTCTGAGACAGAGGTTGCCCCAAAGGCCAAAGCTGCTGCAGCGGAGGCATAGAGAGAATTGATGGGTTATCGCAGGTAGCAGATGTGACAGTTGAGATAACCCAGACTCTAATGAGCATTTTTAGGCGTAGGAGCTTACACAAAATGGCGTTGAGGCGGGTTTGATGAATCATGATTGTGGCTTAGTAGCCTAGACAGAAGATCTCATACACGAGACTAAGAAATGAAATGCAATGAGCGTATGGGCCTCCCTTTCCATATCCCTGCAGTGAGAAGGGGCATATGTACAGCCTGAGGAGCACGTTCTTGTTCTAATCTATCGTACATCAACGAAGGTGCTTATGCCTCCAGCCTATTCCTACACTACTCTTGACACCATAGTAAATACACACTCACACCCAATTGGCTGCCTCTAGCTCATCCCCTTTGATCTTTTCCCTCTTCGCAAGCTCCTTGCTCATCACCTTTTCCGCAAGTTTCAACCTCTTGACCGTCTCCTCCCTCCCCAAAATATTCATCATCTCGGCGCCATCAGGCCCAGGCTTCCCAGCAGCAACAGCCCACCTCAAATACCCATGTACCAGCTTCGCCCAAGCTTTAAGCACTACCCTCTCCAGCTCCTGCGTCCTCCAACTCTCATCAGCCCCCCTCTCCTCACTCAACGCCGTCAGACTCAATCCCGCACCCTGCTCTGTAATCCACGCAATCCTCTCTCGAAGAACATCACTTCTCCAGTTCTCGTCTTGTATCTCTAATAAGCCGTGGAACAAAACCATCGTCTCTGGAGCTGGGACGTACGGGATTCCGGTGGGAACTTTGTGAAGCTTAAAGGTGGGTACTGAGACGCTGATCTCGGACAGGGTGGGTGCGATGAAGAAATGGATATTACGTTGGATGAAATCCGTGGGATTAGTATAATTCTGAGCGTCAACCTTGAGAATGGATGTGATGAAGTCTTCGCGAGCTTCGCCTTCTGGATAGCTGGCGTAGACGGGAAGATCTTGCTGGGCGAGACGCTCATCTAGCAATGTGACGATAGGCCTTGCAGCCAGGTATCTGAGGGAGTGAAGAGGATTGTCCGACTCCTCTGGCATAGAAGCGTAGCGAGCAGCGTGGCGTTTCTGGAGGAAGTCGAGCTTTTCGAAACCGACGATCGAGTCGCCTCGAGTGTATTTCATACTCGCATTCCTAATAAGGTCTTCCATGCTCATGACATCCCGTCCGACGTTGTGAGACCACCCGAGTAGAGCGACGAAATTGGTGAGAGTTTCTGGAAAGATTCCAAGCTCGCGAAAAGAAGCGACATCTATAGAGCCGGTCCTTTTGCTGAGCTTCTGCTTATTCTTATCTAGAAGGAGACCGACGTGAGCAAATGCTGGAGGTTTCCACCCGAATGCTTGGTACATTGCGAGATGTTTGGGTGTGGAGGACATCCATTCCTATTCTTGATATTAGTGAGAGTCGATGCTTGGCGGAGAACATATCTTACTGAGCCTCTGATGACATGGGTGATTTCCATCAAATGGTCATCCACGACATTGGCAAGATGATAAGTAGGAAAGCCATCTGATTTCAGTAATATAGGATCATCAAAAGATCCGAACGCTCCAAGGCCTTTTCCTTGAGACCGTGGTATGGATGTGAAGTCGCCTCTTTGGCGGACCAGGCCGTACACTAGGTCGTTGTACACAGGATATCTATCAGGTACTTTCAGCCTAACGACGTGAGATTCTCCTTTCGAAGCTCGGTCGTCCGATTCATCTTTCGGTACATGTGTACATGCTCTGTCATAATCTGGTGGAAGGCCCAGCTTAGCCCTGTGTTGAGCCAAGTTAAACAGCCTGTCTGGTGTGCAGAAACATCGATATGCATTGCCAGATTCCAGAAGCTTTTCAGCATGTTCCCGGTATAAAGCTGTTCTTTGAGACTAATTTAGAGTTAGCCATTGTGACTTATAGAAGGTGTATATATAACTTGCTTGTTTATATGGACCGAAGGGGCCCCCTATTTTTGGTCCTGATATATATCAGCAAGATGGTTATCTCGAGCATGGGCTAGAGCTCCAACCTTCATCCCATTCGATGCCGGCCCATTCGAGATCTTCGAAAAGTCTTGCTTCGGCATCAGGTATCGTCCTTTTCTACTTTAGTCAGTACATATTGCTCGTTGAAAATGAATGAAAAATCACCTGATCAGTATCCTCTATTCGTAAAAGAAATTGGCCTCCTGTAGCCTTTGCTACTAGGTAATTGAATAGAGCAGTCCTTAGCGATCCTAAATGCAGATATCCTGTCGGTGAAGGGGCAAATCTTGTCCTGGCTGGTCCTCCATTACGGAGTGCTTGCGAGGCTGTTGATAGAGAAGTGTATTCTCTAGGTTTTGCCTCCTGAGCAAAGCCACGGCAAGACTGACAAATCCATCGAAATTTTGGTATCCTCCTCGTACTTGAGAACAACAGCTGCATCACTTCGATCAGTTTCAACACAATTCGAGAAGACTCGAGTTCATTGCTTGTATACGAATCTAATCCAATCCTATCTCGCGCCTTACACAACATTTTGCCAGCCCTGTTGGCCCGTGCCCGCTTGCCCAGGACATTTTTTAGCGGTCATCAATCGTTGAGTCCGAAACTTTCCCATCTGACAGTCCTGCGCATAATTTGCGCTTTCTTTTCGTGAATACAACAATTGCGAAGACCTATATCAAGGGCAATTCTTACGAAGAGATTCGTGCTTAAAGTTCCGAAATCTCCTGATTCCTCCTCCGAATCTATCAATCCCGCAAACCCCTCCATCATGGCGTCCAACGGCACAGCCGATAGCGAAGAGATCGATCTTTATGGCAAGTCATCATATTAATGTTCTCATGACCAAAGCTGACTTCTGCAGAGCTCCTAGGAATCTCCAAGACTGCTACGAAAACCGAAGTAAAAAAGGCATATCACAAGGTTCGTACTATCTGCAGCCTCGCAGTGACGATGCTGACGAGTTCTAGGCTGCCTTACAGCATCACCCAGACAAAGTCGCAGAGGAATTAAGAGAGGAGTCCGAATTGAAGTTTAAGGCTGTCAGCCAAGCATATGAGATCTTATACGATGAGGAGAAAAGACATCTTTACGATACCCATGGCATGGCCGCCTTCGATCCTAGCCGAGGAGGGCCTGGAGGTCCTGGCGGAGTAGACCTGGACGATATATTGGCGCAGATGTTCGGAATGGGGGGTGGAATGGGAGGAGGTATGCCTCCGGGATTTGGTGGTGAGGGTGGACCAAAAAGACAACGACGTGGACGGGACGAGGAACAGAAATACCAGGTTACTTTGGAGGAACTCTACAAGGGAAAGACTGTCAAGTTTGCCAGCACCAAGAACATCATTTGCAGTCACTGCAAGGGTACCGGTGGAAAGGAGAAGGCTAAGCCAGCTACCTGCGAGAGATGTAAGGGTAATGGCGTCACAGTTGGCCTTCGATCGGTTGGTCCAGGACTTGTGACCCAGGAGAGAATGGTCTGCGATACTTGCTCGGGTACAGGAAAGATCTTCAAGGAGAAGGATAGGTGCAAGAAGTGCAAGGGAAAGCGGACAACCTCTGAGAAGAAAGTGCTGGAGATTTACATCCCAAGAGGAGCGCGTGAGGGCGAGCGGATAGTTCTGGAAGGGGAGGCAGACCAAGTACCGGATCAGATACCTGGCGATATCGTCTTCACTCTCGTCGAGGAGGACCATGAGATCTTCCAGAGGGCCGGTGACGATCTCTCGGCAGAGTTGAATGTTACCCTCGCCGAGGCTCTTACCGGATTCTCGAGAGTAGTTCTGAAGCACTTGGACGGTCGTGGTATCCATCTCAACCACCCACAAGGAAAGGTTCTTCGACCTGGCCAAATATTGAAGGTTGCAGGAGAGGGAATGCCACTGAAGAAGAGCGATGCGAAGGGAGATCTTTACTTGGTTGTCAAGGTCGAGTTCCCTGAAGATGGGTGGACCGAGGATGCTTCTGCTTTTGCCGATTTGAACAAAGTTCTACCCAAGCCTGCACCAGCTATCGATGCTACAGAAGTTGATGAAGTGGAGTATGATTCTGATGCCGAGATTGAAGATGTGAGTTCACCATAACCAACGGGCCTTGACTCTTGCTGACAATCATAGTTTGGTGCAAATTCTGGGGATCCACGAGCTGGTGGTGGGTGGGAGGACGATGATGAGGGCGAGGGACAGGCACAATGCGCACCTCAATAGTCGGCTTTCATGATAACGATTGTCTTAGCATTACGGGGGTTTCTCACGGAGGTGTATCTTAAGATCTTCGCGATGATAGATCAGAATCAGGGTTGGTCGTCCACAGTTAGGATAATGACCGTAAATAGAACTGGCGTAAAATGGAAATAATGACATGTCTCCCTTCAAACATCGTATTCTTACCAGGAAGATCGT
Organism: Cadophora malorum; assembly: GCA_017365405.1. NCBI lineage: Eukaryota > Fungi > Ascomycota > Leotiomycetes > Helotiales > Ploettnerulaceae > Cadophora > Cadophora malorum. Next base: position 40,086 of record JAFJYH010000145.1, on the reverse strand, counting down.
AAGATTCAATGAGAATGAAAACTAACATACAAAGAATATGAATCCCGAATCCTGAACCCCACCTGAAGAACTTCAAAGCTTCCAAATGTCTGGAAATTTTTCAAGACATTCAGAGATGGTGACACATTGGTGTTGGACCCCGCTACTCTTGCTTGCCAAGGTAGGCAGGGCACTTACCATGAAATTGCAGAGGCGACTTCGATCAAGCATTCCAATGTCATATAAAAGTCACACGACTTTATCCCTGAATCTGCTCTTTCTAAGATTCTGAATAACAATCATGTAGACAATGTCTCCTACCTAGGTATAGAAACTACACGACTCCATCGTGACGAGGCGGGGTGAAAAGTGTTTAGTCATCTCAGCCACCATTTGCCGTACGCCACACACGTGATTGGCTCGCTTCGAAAACGGCAGGCACACAGCGAGCCCCAATTGCGAAAACTTGGAGATCGCGAACATTTCAACCTCCATCGACAACCACCCACCGAAACCGACGACAAGGTACGCCTACTACTCTGCGAAGTTCCGCATATACTCGCAAACTATTAATCAGGTCGCTGACATTTAATCCAGATGGTTTCCGCCGCCAAGCACGTTCCTATCGTGAAGAAGCGTATGTTCACCTCCGAAATCGAAATTTGCGCCTCGACGAGCTTGGAGAAGAAGGATATGGGCTGACGATTAGATATACAGGCACAAAGCGCTTCCATCGCCACCAGTCCGGTTCGTTTTTGCCCTTTCTGTCGAATGCGAATGGAGGAACTGACTTTGGAATCCGATAGACACGTACAAATGTCTCGACGCCAGCTGGAGAAAGCCCAAGGGTATTGATAACCGTGTCCGAAGACGTTTCAAGGGACAAATGGTTATGCCATCGGTACGTGAACGGAATACACCAGGTTCATGGCGGATGGGGTCGACCTGGGACATGGCGAAATTTTGGACGACCATGAACCTTTGGTTCAACAACACGAAGGACAAGAGCTGATGAGACGTTTAGATTGGTTTCGGATCCAACAAGAAGACCCGCCACATGATGCCATCCGGACACAAGGCTTTCCTCGTCAACAACGTCCGTGATGTCGACCTTCTCCTCATGCACAACAAGACCTTCGCTGCCGAGTACGTTCTCCCATTGGATACCGAGGGGCTCCAGGACTAACAGCATACAGGATTTCACACGCCGTTTCGTCGAGAAAGAGAATTGAGATTGTTGCACGCGCGAAGGAGCTCGGTGTTAAGGTTACCAACCCAAAGGCCAGAGTCACGGTCGAGGTTTAGGCTGGTGGTTTTTCGTTTGGGCACTTTGCATGGGGCACGGGATTGCGGGTTATCATGAGCACGAGCATTACAAAAATGTAGCACATGCTCCTCCGTCAACGAATTTTCAGCAACTACTTTTTACCAAGGCCGACCGATTCTAGTGACAGTGATGTTCATCCGGATTCTGCGAAGTCTCGCTCACAGTGGCAGTACGAGCCTCCAGCTAGCAGTCTAATCCACCAACCCGAAGTCGACGCAGATGAGCACTGGCTGGAAAGCCCGATAGATTTCTGACGCCAGTTACCATTCGATTTTACATGCCAATATAAATCGTATCTGAGACTTTTGACAGTACGGTAATTCTCTAGTCGGAAAGGTAATGTCGACCTGGAGAGACCTTTTTATTCGCATCACTCGATTCCATACTATGTGTGCTGTTGAGCATTTCCTACCCGATTCTTCACAGTCCCTATCTTCTCTTTACAACTCAGCCCGATATGTTCCAGCTTTTATTGCTGTTCTCCTGCATTTCCTTTGCTCCAACTGCGAACCAATTTTTGTAGCACTATATCGCGCTGTACTATTTCCCTTGAATGCTAGGTTGTCAGCGCTCCTACGCAAAAATTCGCTTACTTTCTGGGTGTGAGACAAGATCTCGATGTCATACTCACCAGAAGAATCAACGTACGCATAATGATTGAGTCTTTTGCTCGGTTGGATTCGCTCCGCTGGGTAGTGCCTTACTTATGCTTGGCCCTTTCAAAAGCAACATATCATCCCTCAAGGACTATTCTAGCTTCTCTAATGAGCTGTGCGTTCAACTGTCTAGGTCTAAAGCTATGGCTCTGATAGGAAATTTTCCTTTCGAGTATCACATGATGGCTCCTTGTTCGATCATTATAAACGTCAACATCATCTCGAATAGCTTCAAAATAGCTTACCAGAATTGGGTTAATAGATCACAATGTCTAGGTTTAAAACTAAAGCGTCAACGCCAGAAAGTTCTAGTGATGCCGCCTCATATGTTCCGTACTTGTTCATCAACAGGCTCGTCTGAATAGCCTCATACTAGCTTATCAGAATCTCGTCAGTCGAAATGGCAATGAAATCTTTCTAAATCCATCCATCATGCTCCTCTCATTCCAGTCTTTTTCTCTCCATGTTTCCATCTGTATGCATTCTCTCTCGGGCTTCAAATTCTCCACATCTGAACGATACCTTCAAACGCCTTGCTTCTCACTCGACGCTCATCGCCCTCATACCTAAACGAGTATCAGTAAAGCACTTCTCAAAAATGGCGCCAAACCTTTTCCTCCTCGCCAAAAAGGCAGTAAGCCCATGGAAATGGTGCTCTTTCCAAACAAAACCGACATCGAATAGCCACCGTCTCTACTTCGGCAAAGAGCCAGTCGCTGGCATCTACGCACTAACCTCGAAAGGATATCATTACCTTGTCGCCATCAAGCTGAAGCGAAAACCAGATGTCCATGGCATATTTCGGACAACGAGAAACAATTCAATGTGCGACAAGAGCGAACTCGCTAAGAATAATGTTATCTCTACCACCAGAGAGGTAAGTGCAATGAGCACGCCTCAACTTACCTAACCTCAACCAAGCTAATCTCGCTACCAGAAACATGATGACTGACTCACAATTCTGTAGACTACCGAATACATCAAGTCAACGGAACTATACAACGGAAACGCCAAGCCCATCGTCAAAGTCACAACTACGGAATTACCAAGAAATGCCAGTCCTTCTAGCACCATATCAACAACTAGCCAGACCAGCACGCACACAACCTCGAGCACACACTCTACCAACACCAGCAGTAGCTGGTCACCATGTTTAAAAAGCCCGATAGTCACAACTGACAAGCCAGTCAACAGCATAGACTACGTTATGAACAAGACCGGCGTCTTACCCCACCAAATGTCGCCATTTGGTAAAGACTGTCATCGCTATCTCCGACAAACACGCTCAGCTACTCAATCAACAAGAACCGGAATCAGCCAAATCGACATCAACGGCTATCGCTTCTTAGCCAGGCCTCTTCGGGTCGAATACAACAACATCCTCGATCGCTGGATGTTCAGTTCTGAAATCAAGGCTAGGACTATGAATGCTCAGATTTGTAAATCGATCACGTATATGGAGGTAGATATGAAAGTGTGCGGAGATTATGTCTATAGATATTTTGTTGCGCTAGACGATGGTATTTCCTGGGTTGTAGGTAACCTGAAGCGCAAGAGTCCGTACAAGAGTGGAGAGTTCCTGTTCAAGATTGATATTGTGGATAAAGAGCGGGCAATAGCGAGAAGACAGACAATTAAGGAGGCTGCGGAGAACACAGTCTTGTTGAAGAAGAGAGTGGCAACCTCCTCGGCAACTGGTGGAGAGGAAGACTATGTGAAGCTATTGAGATATTTGGATCTTTCTGATGTGAAAATATAGTGAGGATTGAGGAAATGGGGGTTTCACGATCCATGGTAGGAGTCAAATCATCTGGGAGGTGGGGGTGTTCATGTACAATTAAATGATTCGACTCGTACTACGTTTTTCTTTACAAGTTCACAGTCGTCTTAATTATTTGTATATCCGGACTCGAATTACTGCTGGAGTTTGGGCAGTGGACATAGTAACGTCGCTGCCTAACTATCTAGCATGACTCCAGCAATTGATAATTGCTCACGCACACTAAATATTTTGCAGCGAAAGAGGATTCAATGACACCGAATTGTTTTTACATCAACTCCTATGTCACTCGGACAATTCGTGTATTGTTCAGACTATCGGCTATATACATGATATCTTCAACGAGAAAATCGAAGGATATAAACTGGAGATATGTGTATTCAATGCCACAGATGTTATGTGCAGCTTGGAAAGTCTGAAAGGCTTCGACTATTTTATCCATGGGTGTTTGGTGGGGTGCCGACGATACCCATGTTGAACCTCGGGTTGTCTTTTCCTCCATCAGCGCCTAGTACTGCTGCATGAGTGCCGTATGTGTCCCCTACATTAGATATTAGCTTTTTTGAATCAATTGCCTTCGTGTTGTCACTAGAAAGTGACAACACAGAAGCTCGCTTACAGTTATTCGTAGATTTGATGCCAAGATCGGCCCACATGAACAATCCATCTGAGAGTTTGCTTCCAAGCATGATATATTCCGCAAACGGATCATAAGCGGAGGTTGCTGCGTAGCCGGTGTAGCCATCGACATCGTTGGAAGTCCTGGGAATCCTGTTCTTGTTGTATGGGTCCGTGGCTTCAACTGCATCGATAAGAGCGGGGTCGAAGAAGAGTTGAGACAGATGAGAGACGTGGCCACCGCTAAAGGTTTTGTTTGGCAAAATCGTTGCGCCGGAGTGAGTAAGAATGTGCTCATGACTTGCACGTCCGCTATAGTGACCTGGGAAGATCGAATCGAAGGATACAACACCGTCTTTATCAGTCTCTTGCACACCTCGGAGGAAAGTGGTCTTCAGACCACCTTGACCGGCTGCACTGACACCGCTGTAGATTCCGGAGGCATTGCATGACCAGATGTCGACAACAAGTGGCACTGCAGGCTTGCAATTGGAGACCTCAGTGAACTGCATCTCAAGGTGGAGTGGGATACCCGGCTGGCCTTCTCTGACATCTGTACGGATATGCTCGCCAAGTACGTAGTATGGACCATTGGCGTTATCTGGCGTCAAGATACAGCTGGTGTTGGAACCAAAAAGGACGTCCGTTGGAGTAGACATATTGTACTTGTGTGTTGCGGTCCTGTCATGCCCCTTTGACTGCCAGTTCTTGAACTGAGCTAGAGTTCGGCGGTGCAAGATCGGCTCTGTACGAATCTTTAGAATCAATAACTCAAAAATGCAATAGAGACTCACCATCTTCAAGACCCCGCTCCTTTCGCAAGCGTTGGACAGTGGCAGCACGTCGGGCATATGCACGTTCTTTCCTAGCTTGGGCTTCTTCGTTGTTCTCACAAGCAGACTGAAGCTCCCTCTGTTGGTTCTCAAACTCGATACTCCTTGCCCTGATCTCTTTGATAATTTCGAGGTTGTCATGGTGTTCGCCTGGATGCGCGATAGCATTAGAAATAAGAGAAGACAGGCAGAGAGCAGTAACAGCGAGGACTCTCGAAAGGACCGCCATTTTGTGATGCTTAATGAGGGAAATCAAGAAAAGTACGACTATGAACGAGGAAAGCTGGGGAGTGACAAGCTTTCAAATATCACATAGTGAGAAAGGCACTGCCAGTCCCATTGCCGGCATTTTCAATCATTGCCAACCGCCAAGACAAGTACACAGCAAAGACCACGAGGAATCCAAGAGCCGAACAGGCTGTTTCTGCTCTCAGCCCATCGATCGCCTTGTGCGGGGGATTTCCCCAGGAAACTAGCGGGGAATAACACAAAAAGCCCTTTCAAGCCCGGCATTCGAAAGAGGCTAGGGGGTTATCCGGAGGCTAATTTAGAAGAGCGATGAAACATTCTGGATGCATGAACAAAGGAGGGGGAACAGGGAATAGAGGACTTCATCCTGCCATCCAGAAAGGATGCATTTCAAAGAGCCAGCCGAAAAGCAATTTGGGTGTTGTTAAATAGAGGTTAGCACGGTCAGCTGACTCAGCCATCCAAAACCATGTCTTCTCGGCTCCTTCTCGTTTGAGTCGTCCCAACCTTATCCCAACCTACTTTATACTTCATCTATCCCAATTGCCGTTTACATTTGCCACATGTCGCCATTGGAGACCGAAATTTGGGATGCTCCTAGTTGGCGAGTGACGTTTCGTGGCCGAGCCCAACTCAATATCTGCACCACTTCGACGCGTGCTCTCCCAGATCCCATTTGCAAGGCAGAAGATCACTTGGCGTCTGTAGTAGATGGAGGCACAAGGCTGCAATGTCAGACACACGCAAGATGAGTCCTCTCTGATAGAGTCAACATAAGCGAACATTCATTTCGTTCGTCCAATTTCAACTGCCGCTCTCAAATTCCGCGTATGCCATTCTCTGTCCTTCAGGAAGAGCAACATGCATGACAAGGGATGGCAAGCAGATCCGTAAACAGGAAGATATGGCACGAGATGCCGGATAATATCAGTGTATTACCTGCAAAATGATAAGCTCTGACAAGGTCTTTCCCCACACCAAAAGACGAGTTTCCCGGATCTCGTTATCCCGCAACCACTAAAATGTTTGTTTTGGTTGTTTCAATGTAAAATTTCCATTCAACCTTGCAAGTAGTTCATTTCGCATCCTAAATCCAGGAATTTGACGCGAGTACATATTCGAAGATCTCACATGTTTTCGGCGATGCTCCATGTCAACTGCATCCCATGATCCAGAGTCATATTGCCAAAGACGGTCCAGCTTCCTGTTCTGTTGACAAGTTGTGTAACGGCTGATCCATTTACACGGGCCTTTGATCCGTGGGGCAATATCCGCCAAGCTTCGTAAGGCGCATCAACTTTGAGAGGTCTGGTATAAGAGCTCGGGGAGGGTGGTTTAAGGTTCTTGGGACGCTGTACTTGGCCGGTCCCTTATTCTCAAAAGGGTACTGACATCGGAGCACTCCTATTTCGACTATCATCATGGCGCCAGGTCTTGGGCTTCTTCGCAGAATTCTGTGCCATCTTGGCCCAGTGCTCTTGCTTCTTTCAGCTTCAGTTTCTGGTGATGTTGTGGGCGATTTGCAGACCAAAGGCAGAACTCAGATCAACGCTCAGCTTGCAAAGTCGACAACATGCACTGCTTCCAAGCTCATGGTCCGCAAGGAATGGTAAGCACTTGAGACATTATGATGAGACACTTGTCATTGCTAACACGATTGTCTCAGGGGCGATGTCTCAGTAGCAGACCGAAAAGCATACATTGCAGCTGTCTTGTGTTTGATGAGCAGCCCATCAAAACTCCCAACTGGGAAGTTCCCTGGGGCAACTAATCGCTATGAAGACTTCGTCGTTGTTCACATGCAACAGACCTTGAATATCCATGGCACCGTATGTAAACACGGCTCCCAAGTTGGCATCTTTACTAATTTCGACAGGGAAACTTTCTCTCATGGCATAGGTACTATACGTGGGCTTATGAGCAAACACTACGCAATGAGTGCGGCTACAACGGAACCCAGCCCTACTGGGACTGGGGTAGATGGTCGAATGACCCTGAAGCCTCCCCAATCTTCGATGGTTCGGATACCAGCATGAGTGGAAATGGACAGAAAATTAGCCACAAGGCTACCAGTGTCGGTCCAGCTCAAAATGGGGGTGGTTGCGTCCAAAAAGGTCCTTTCGCGAAGTTCGTACCTCGACCCCTGTCTAATGTTCAAAGTGCTGACTTTATCTAGTATGACCGTCCATTTGGGGTAAGCTCATATCATCTCACCAGCTCATCCCAATTTTTTCTCTTCGTTATCACAAGGTACGTAGTCAAGTTGAACACGATCCTAACCACAACAGTCCCGTATCTCCCATGGCCGACCCAGCACCACCCAGAAATCCCCGTACCGACGGCTATGGAAGCAACCCACGATGTCTTAGGCGTGATATCGGTCCTTACCTCTGCAAAAACCAAGCTACGCCCGCACTGATAGCCCAACTGATCAACAACGCCAAATCCATCGGTCCTTTTCAAGACACAATGCAGGCCTCACCCGGCGTACACACAGCAGGCCACTTCACAATCGGTGCCGACCCCGGTGGCGACTTCTACACCTCGCCTAACGATCCCGCGTTCTGGCTGCATCATGGTATGATCGATCGGACTTGGACGATCTGGCAGAGTCAGGATCTGCCGAATCGGATGCAGGTTATTGCTGGAGGAACGTCCATGTTTGGCGGCGGAGCTCAGCAGAAGCTGACCGATACGGTGGATCTGACGCCATTGGTCTCGAAGGTTTATCAGTTAAAGGAATTGATGAGTATTGTTGATGGGCCATTTTGCTATGTTTATGAGTGAGATATGGTCTTCAGTATTTGAAGGCATGACAAGGGGTTATGATTGTGATATGTTCTTGTATATAGCTTTCTGCACTCATACCATATCAGCAAAATCACGTACGCTGTTACCTGTCTGCGAATCTTTTCAGTACTATCCTTTCCGTGTCTTCTCGTGGGCATGGGTCGATACTTGAAAGGCTCGCTTAAAGCATCTATGACCTACCGTCTACACTTGATCTTCACTTTCCAGAAACACATCAAACGAGCAAAGAGCCCATACGCCTGAGAACCATGTTGCTGCGACTTTGAACCTATCGCAAGAATCCAGCATTTGTCGCAGCCTACCTAGGAAAAGGCAGGAAGCTGGGTTGTGGCGCAAATTTCAACACGTGACGAGTAAACAAAAGAACTCGCGATAAGCTTTAAAAGATTTGCTTAAGTTCTATCCCTTCTTCAAGATGATAATTATTGTACTAAACTTCAACTCTAGACCATTTATTTCGTTGGGTACTCCTCAACCCACTTCACGATCTGTGCGACCTCATTATCAATAACTTGTTGCACACCCGCATTGAACACTCCATTCTTGAGTCTGAGATCAGAGCAATGGAATCCGCCGGGAATGATCTGCAGAGGCGCAGTCTCGGTTCCGGGGAATGGTCCACCAGGTCTGAACTCAGAGCTCATACCCGAGGTCTTCCAAGGATCATATTGTCCATTGGTCCAGATGAGACGAGTAGTCTTCTCGAGTCTCCATCCTTCAGTGTGCTTGTTGACTTGGTGAACATTGTTGTCAGGCGAGAGATTAGAGCCGTACGTGAAGCCATTGACGGTAGGGAAGAACAGACTGCACTGCCTTTGCCAGTATGCGGCATTGATGAGACGGGAGACGATTGTTACCTCGTGGCGAGGCGCTCCGTCTTGCCAGTAGCCAAATGGCTCGTTGCACAGCATCCATTGCCATTGCAGATCGATGTCGTTGTCAACAGCTCGGTTGGTGAAGAAAACATTGGTTGGGTCGTAGGTGTCCATGCACTTGGTCTCACGCTCATCTTCGTAGCCATATCCTTGGCAGAAACCTGGGATGAAAGTCTCGTTCACCCAGTTGGCATAGGCTGGAAGGGCCTTAGCAAGTCCAACGCCGTTCTCATCTGGAGTAACTGCTGCGCCGGCTTTGACGTTCTGTTTGCAGTAAGTATTTGGAATTATGTCTTCTTCGTGAAGGACTTACCTCGATGGCATCGCAAAATTGGTAGAAGCCGGAGTAGTTGGAGTAGAAGCTGTTTGATTGCCACAGCCATGGACCATACTCGAGAACACCCATCACATCGTCGTAGTGGTCAAGTGACTCCAGACCGAATTGTGCCTTGAGAGCAAGCTTCTCGGACTCCTTACCATGCATGAAAACATCATCCATATACTCGACAACTGCTGTGATATCCTTGCTACAGTTCTTTGGCATACCCTCCTGTACAGGAGTGAAGTACTGCCAGTAATCGTAGATAGCCTCAACAGGCGCAGAAGATGCGTGGTATGCCCAGAAAGTACCTGGAGCCAACTTCTCGGTCCAAGCTGCCAATGCACCAGAGTAAGATCCGCCAGAGAATACCCATGGTGCTTTATCAGCATTGGAGCTATGATCGGTGTCGAACGGGAGGGCGACTGTCTTTGCGAAGTAGGTGAAATCGAGAATGGCTTGGTGCAAAGTCAATAATTGCAAAGTCTCGGCATCGAGAGTGTCATATGGGGAGGATTCGCCCCAGTAACGGTCTGTATTGTAATTAGTCTACCGTGATCTGCTGAACTATGTTTAGAAGGTTGCTCACGCTCTACCATTACCACAGCACCCTTGACCTCTTGAGCATAGAGGCCGGTGATGGTGACATTGGTCAAGTAAGCACCATATCCACCAGCAGCAATTTCACCTGGAGTAAAAAAGACAACCTGAGCCAGATCGATTAAGTTCGCTTTCATTATGTACTGAAATATGTTGAGTACTTACTGGTGAGCCTGGTCCAGCCCAGAATTCTGAGTTCCACCAAAACTTTTGCTGGAAGGTTCCCTTGCTGGGATTGTCGTGGTCTAGCAACTGGGTAAAGAACCCAGATCCGGTCGTATTGACTGGTGCTGCAGCAATATCTGCAGCGAGGACGTCAGCATCCTCAAGAGGAGGAAGTAGTCTGCCCAAATTCTTGAACTGGTTTCCAGAGACAAGACAAGCCAATGCCGAGATGGCAGTAACAATTGAAGACCTCATGGTGGAAAGATCTGATCTCAACTATAGACAGCGGTAGAAGCTATAGTTCTTTCTAGACCAAACAACCCGAACCCCTTTTCTTATTTCCAAACAAATGAATGAAAGGACAGAAAAACTGAACAGGATGAGAGAGGGAATGGAGTAGCGGGTGAGCTTCTCTTATCAAGCTTCTTTGCCCCATGTTCTGCCTGCAGAAAGATAGTAATTACCTGAGGAGAAAGTAGCACCTACCGTAACTGGGACAGCTTGTGCAGGGAGGTTTGACCCGGGGTTTGCAGATCTACCGCAAGGAGGCAAGTCGATAAGAAAGAGTGGGAGCGCAGTCAGGTACTTACTGCAGTCATAGTTCGCTATACGATCCTCGAGAATTGCTTTCCGAACGGCAATCCCATGGTACGGCAAAGTACAAAGAAGGAAATGGAGGGGCATCGGACAGCTTCTCTTTAGATGAGACCGAGGAAACAAAGCATGCTACTGGTCGGGAGTCGATACCTGGATATCCTGTTGTGAGCTGGGCACTTTTGCCAACCAACTGAAGCTCTTCGAAGCATTTGCCAAGCAAGTCTTGCACGGCCACTTGCATGGGAAGGTTACATTGCCGTCGCTCTAACGGGAAGCATGACTGGGGGAGAGCGCAGACTTGAGAGATTCCCCTCCTGCAGGCTTCACCGTGGATTGTCGGCGTTGCCTCGCGCAAAAAGGAAGGTGGAAATAGGATTTTGTGGAGTACAAATCGCGTGTGCCGAGATAGCGTGTGGTTGGTCAGAAGGGAGTGGCGCTTCAGGGGTTCAGCTGCTTGGCAGGAGTTTAAAGTGACGAGCTGCCGCATACAGGTAGTCTGTTGATATTTGCCTCCGATAACAACGGACGATCATCTTGTTGCGGGAGGAGGATGTTAGGACTTCGGGATGCTAACCGAAGAGAAGGATGAGGCGGATTCGAGGCGGAGTCAAAGTAGCATGCGAGTTCGTAAAATATTTAACCCGTTGAAGGCCGAAAATGGGGGCGCTTTGTTTGACTGCTAACAGATCAGTCTGTTGCGTGTCCCTGTGTTTATTTCGTGATCCAGAATTAGACCAATGTCCATATCGTAGGTACGGAGTAGATTTAAAGCTCGTATATCTGGTAACGTGTCCAGAGATACGGGATGGTGCATTGCGACTTTTCGGCAGATCTGGATCTCGGATGAATTCGTAGCTGCTATAACCCACCATTGCATCTAACCGAAATCGCTTTGCATGATGCCAACATTATGAGACCTGACGTTTGTTGGTTGATGCGTTGGAATTTGATGAATCTTCTCTTGCTATTGAACTCCTTTCTTAGGCTGCCGTTAGCACATCTATGCCAACGAATCCTGACGACGCATTCCGAGCACTTCCAACGATTGCTCTCAGCAACAACAAGCCTCATTTCTGCACGTCAGAATTCTTGTCTGATGATCGTACGGCGCTGGCTCAGTTGACTGCAGGCCTGAAACACGGAAGTTTTCCAAACACTGAATGAGTAAACACAGCATATGCGGCAGTCTGCATATCTGCTCATGTGAGAACACAAACTCCAGTGCACAGCATCAAAGGTGCCGTACATTCGACAGAAAGGCGCAAATCTAGCTGAATGACATTATGAGTAGTAGATTAGTAACATTCCTGGTATCTATTTTACACATTGCAAGTCCGAGAAGCCTATGGTCCATCTCATGCTACCCATGATGACAATCATGAAGCACAACGCTACAATAACACTCGCTGCGCCATATTGGTAGGAATGCCTCCTGCGCAACGAACTCAACTCGCTAACCCATGTACTGACAGTTGTCAAGCACCCACAGAATCCATCTTCAATGCCTTGTAAGACCTGGCAGCCGATGACGCCCCCAAGAGGTACATGTTGCAGGTCGTAGCTCATTCCTAGAATGGCCGTGCCGAAAATGTTCACCACGAACGTTCCTAGCGGGAATGATGCGATCTTACCATTGAGGTAAAGCGAAGCGTAGAAACGTCCTAGGCATCCAAGAGGAGCGAAGACCAGCGCGAAGACTGCACGGCCGCGCCAGATTTCCGGAGGAGCAGCATTTCTGTCAGGTGGGAAAATAGCAAGAAATATGGCACCTAACCAACATCCCCAGGCTAGGAAAACTGCTAACGGATCCATAACTTTGCGAGTCATTCTGTATGGTAGGCTAGGCGTGAGTGGTTCCAAGGCAATGGCGATATGAGCTCCAATGTGCAGAGCTGATATGCAAAGTGCAACTGTGATGATAATGACGGCCAGCAATGCCATGAAAGAATATCCTCCATTTCTCGGCACTGTGGAGTCCACTGTTGCAGTCACAGGCCTATAGTCCGTAGGGTGGTTGAGAGGCGTAGGAAGGTCATTCGACAGCGCCAGAAACACGTCTCGAATGAAGGATGAGAATGAAGTGAAGCAGCCACAAAAGCCAGTAGCAAGACCAACATACAGAGGTATCGTCTTCTTCGTTGCCGCATGAGCCTTCTTGGCCGCCTGCAAATCAACGGATTGGTCCGATCCTGAACCACTCTCTTCATCCTGTTTCTGCTTCTTCGCCCTTTGTATCTCTTGATGGTATTTGGGCGTTCCCCATTCGTGTTTGAACAGCATTCGATCTTCACTCAGGAACCCCATGAAAAGACTTCCACCGAAATTTGCCCACAGTTCACTGAATACAACCGGAGCACCAGGATAGAAGGTGATAGCTTGTAGTCCAAGTCGAGCCAACGTGCCAAGTAGGGAGAACAGAATCAGGTACGATATAACGTAGAGCTGCGTGGCAAATTTTGAGACGTTATGTATCTCTTTCTCCTCAGATTTCTTGGTTTCTTCAGGGCGTTCCCTCGAAGTCTTCCTTCTGATCTCATCGCCCCTGCGATATTCCTGTTCTCTGCTTCTTGCATCTTCCAAAGATATATGCCGATACAATGGTCCTTCGTCCGGATTTTCAACGGGAGATGGAGCTGCCAATTCATCTAGGTTGACATAGTCGTCCGGCACATCGTAACTACCCGATGCTCCGGGACGAGCAGCAGCGTGCAATTTTCGTGAAGATATGCGCGATGCATGCGATGTTGACCGAGCAAGACTTTGCCTGCCTGCTTCGCCATTATGAACCCTTTCGTTGTCGTCTTCGACACCAGTCCGACCTGTGAAAGTTGCATTCGGATTCGATAAACGTGCTAATCCATCTTCATGCTCGTGATCGTTGGATGTGTCGTCTGCAGCACCGTGCGACCCCATATTCTTAGTTTCTTTCTCCTTGGATCCCATCGAGCGTGCGATGCCGTGCTTCACTGCAGCACTACCTCCCACTTCATACGATGTCGAGATCTCCTTCATAAGACGAGGCTTGCTCTGGATACGCCCTTGATAGCCTGTTCTCTTGTGGTCCTCTCGCAGTCGATGTCCATGATATTGCGGACCGCCATAATGATTTCTGAAAATTATCGTCTCTATTCAGGGCTGAGCATGAAAAAAGTTCCCCACCCGTGCCGACGTCAACAATGACATCGAAAAAGTTGAGCCAATCAGAGGCCCCATATCGATAAGCGGTTATCGGCCGCTTCCGACCCCGGATGTTCATGCAGGGGAGCTTGCATCCACTCTTGGTTGGCTACTTGAAGCTCACAACATCTCACCGTCCTCACTTCAGGAACCATTTCCCTTTTCTGGATTCTATTTCTGACGTTTATCCCACAAAAGAAAAGAAAGAAACACCTTTGGAAATATACGAATATCTTACTTGCTTTTTGAAATAGTCAAGCAATATGTCTTTCGATTTACCCCCCACTGTCCATATCTCCACGCATCCGTGTCTCCAAGCCAAGCTCTCCCAGCTTCGTCAGAGCACAACAAACGCTCGGGAGACGAAGGCACTGGTTCATGAGATCGCTTTGATTGTAGCCTGTGAAGCTACAGCTGCAGGTCTCACTACCAAGAAAGGAGAATCTGTAAGTCAACGATCACTTTATGATCATCTGTACCCCGCCCCCGCAGTTCACTATTGACTTTCCACTCTCTAGGCCAAAACTCACCTAGGATATGAATACAACACAACCACTGTATCCCCAGGAACGATCTCAGTAGTACCTATTCTGCGATCTGGACTTGGAATGCTAGATGGTATAGCACCTCCTCATCTGCTGAATTTGGCTGCATCACTTATTGAACCCTCTCCAAAGGACGACAAGCTAACAACACTCAGCAATCCAGACCCTCCTTCCCAACCCAGCTCCAGTACACCACCTAGGACTCTTCCGTGAACCAACAACCCTCGAGCCAGTTGAATATTACAACAACCTCCCCTACCACCGACCCGCAGCTAATACCCCATCCGACTCACCTAACTCTGGTGCCTCAGAACTAGCGATCCTGCTTGACCCGGTCATCGCTACAGGTGGAACATGCGCAGCTGCTATTCAAACACTCAAGGAATGGGGAGTGAAGAGAGTGATTGTTATTGCAATCCTAGGAGCTCTACCAGGTCTACAGAAGGCAGCGAATGAATGGCCGGAAGGAGTTGAGATCTGGGTTGCGGGTGTTGATGGAGAGATTACAGATCGTGGAATGATCAAGCCTGGACTGGGTGATGTGGGAGATAGGCTGTTCTTGACTATCGGAAAGTAGAGACTGTGGCTGGGAGGCCGAAAACGCGATGATTTGAAGGTGTTTTGGTGCATTTTCTGGGCGCAGGATAGATCGTTGATACTTGGATAAATTTTCGATGGCGAGACCTAGCACCCTTAATACCATAGCATTGAAGATTAAAGTTTCTCGGTCCGTGGGAATCATAAAGTATCTTCTATTCAAACTGGTGCTGTAATATATACAAGAACCGGGTATCAATCCATTCCTCCGTCATTGCCTTCTCATGCATCATAATCCTCCATTCCAATCCAATCCAGGTATCTATCCCTACAGAAACATTTACTCCCAAATCCATGCATATGATACTATTACAGCATAGAATATTAAACCAAACACACTAGCCCAAACCGAGGTCCTCATCCCAAGGCACGAATCGAAATAGGAAGCATAAAAGCTGCCAAACGGTGCTGTAATACCGCGAAACAAGCAATACAAATCCAAGGTATGATATTGCGGACGTCACCAAGTAAGGAGTCGGCTCGATCAGAAAATCGTGCCACAGCTCGTTGATCCAGGGCTCGAAGTCCGGGACTTCTAAAGTAATGCTGGGTAGTTCGCCGAAGGTAGGTGATATCTCGTTATGTCGAAATTGTGACGGGAGGTATTCTGCTGCCACCGGGATCGTACTGTCCGTATCCGTATCTCCTTTTCGCCGTCCGAACTTCCATATCCCTCCAGAAGTGCGTAACTTAACATATTTCCTCACTCCGCATTTGACCAATTTCTGCACATGGCCACACGGTCTACCCGCAATAGTATCGGTCTCGAAACGTCGAACTCTCTCATCTCCCCGGCGCAAGCAATCCTCTAACCCTCTCGATCCTCGCAACCGCTCCCTCCAGTCTCTCCAACCGTTTCCTCTTCTCCCCATCCCTACTTTCCAAGACCGCAACCCGTTCTTCCAGTTTTGCGCGTGCTTTCCTCTCCGTCGCAACCATCTCATTGGCCTGCATGAACAGCTGTGCGCTCAGCTCTTCCAGCTCTCCACTCGCTTCATCGAGTTTCCTGTCCGCAGCCTGTCGTAACGCCTGCTCCCTCGTCAACGCAGCTGCCAGGTCCGTAGCTGAAGGTGTATTCGGCGGTGCGGGACTCTTGAGGTTCGGAGTAGATTTACGTGCTAGGAATGAGGAGAGGCGGTTCTGGACGGGAAGGTAGGAAGATCGATTTGGACTGCTGGCTTCTGCGCGGGCTGCTTCCTCGGAGTTTCGAGCGTTCTGCGCTTTCAGTTCTTGGATCTCGTCTTCGTAGTCTGCCCACCTATCGACTATCCATTCGTTAATCTCAGATCGAATGTGAGAAGATATAGGGTAAGTGAGTACAAACCTGCATTCGTGGCCTTCTGTGTTAGCAGTCGGACCTGGGCTTGGAGATCCTCGATTTGTTTCTGTGCATCTACTGCAATGGCCGAGTGATCAGGAAGACCGATGCCGCAGTTCGGGCACGCAGATACTGCTGCACCTTGCGCCTGCGACATCGTCATTGTCATGGTTGTAGACATTGTATCGTGTGCTGTGGTCATGAGACAGCGAATACTTGGTCAGTGATCCGTGGTGAAGTCGTCCGTATTCTCGTAAGTGATCCTGCTGCCGATGACACGGTACTATGGTTGATGCCCACGATGAATCAAGCACGGAACCCGTAAGCTTTTCAAGATCAAGAAGTGAGGGGCGACAAAGATGTTTTGTTCAATTCTCTTGTTCTGGGCTGTGCCGTGTTGTGCTGCTTCTCGGGTTTGTCTGCGTAATAGGTTAGGCTTGGCTCCCTTGCGCCACAAAGATCTCCTTTGCCGGCGCCAGTCAGTGCTAATTGATCCCTGGCGATCCCTGACAGCGCTAAATTCATCCACTGGAATTTATGCGTGACCGCTAAATCCGTCAGGTAGCGTGGGTCTTGATTTATGCGATGCCTCTATTCAGGGTGTGGCATGAAATTGAGTGCTTGGTTGAAGCAGCGTGGTCTGATAGATCTGCTTTTTCACTTCGCAATCTCAAGCTGATAAAGCGTGATAACGTGTGTTGGTAAATCACTTGCACTGAAATCCAGCCTGGCAAGCACGCCGGAAGTATCTCCGTAATTTGGAGCCAGTAAGGTAGCTCTCAAATGCACCACGAATTCCTTCCAGTCATTGATGATTGATGTACTCTTGTCCATTGTTCTTGTCCTTTTAATTCAATCTTAGCATTTGTTGTACTTGCATAATATGTTGAGTTTTTCAAACCTGACCTCAATTCAGCGTCGTCGCTTCTCGATCACATTGGTATTTGTTCGCGTTCTGAGATCAATCCCTCGGCATTTCAATTTCACTTATAAGATACACTGATATCATTGTGAATACTAGTAATGGCGGAGAGCAATATCAGTACCTTAGTATCTTTCCCTTTTGAGCTTTTCAGGTGTTGAGGCGAGATGTCTTCTTGCTTCGCTTCAACGCTGAACCGTATTTGGGGTTTTCTCAATTGCCCGTCAACTTTATAGATTCAAATAGGGTGATGCAGTCAAGAATGAGGTGCTGGGAGTATTAAGCTTAACGTTAGTCTGAGCTTCATCCCATGAAGGTAGTAATATGAAGTACGGGAAGCGTCTGCCCAAGCGAGACATTGTTGACTTATTAGATTTCTTGCCAACATTTCGTTCTGCAACTCTCGGCCTGAATTTTTTCCATACGCGGCGTTCGGACCTCAAGTTTCCTCCGTCTTGATGGGAAGACTGCTTCACAAGTAAGCATAAACCGAGGCACCTTGGCTCGTACTCTATTTGACTTTTTCGGAGTCTCCATGATGATTTGTTGAAGCGAGACGTTGTTCTGTTCTTGATTATCTGTTTGAGAATGAAGAAATGCTATTGGTACTACTTCAATGAAGGTACGTCTCTTGGTCAGTTTGAAGTAGAACATTGCGATTGCTATGCACTCAAGCTTACTAAATAGCTTCGTCCTGATCATTTAATGAACGGGTGCCAAGTCTCGCAAGGTTCTCTTTCCACAAACCTTTCTCGTGGGAACGTCGCATTTTCCTAGAAACTGAATTACATACTTACAAGCGATTTAGAGCTACGGAACATGTCTGATGTGACTGTCACAGTATCCCAATGTCTATCTTTCCTCATCGTAGTGATAAAGAAGTAGAAAATCCAGCAGACTCTTCATTCAAGCAAAACAGAACATGACTCGAAAACCAAGAGACCAGTCCCAGTTTTCTTAGTCAGTCAGCAGCAGACAAGGCTTTTCAATATCTGGGAAGTTGAATATTAATCATAAGACTGATTCATCTCGCAGATTACACATGAACGATTCTCCGGTGCCTGCTCTATAAAGCAGGAGATCCTCTTGACTTGTTGTGGTCACTTCATTGCTAACTTAGACGATTCGTTCAATCAACTTGGCACCACATCTAGAAAGTCCTCCTCAAAATGCGTCTCACAATCCTCCTCTCGGGTGTTCTTGCCCTCACGTCTGGCGTTCTCGCCGACTGGTGTGACGGCGGCGTAAGAATCGAGGGAAGGAGCTGCGTATGTTTCCCCTTGCCTTTTTAAACAAATCACTAACTAATGTCCACCTTTTCAGCCGGGTGGAAGAGATCTGTTTTGTGTAAGTCACAGTTTCTGCTCGTAACATCGCCTTCACTGACAAGGGACAAGTGCAACAACGTTCCCGGTTCCGGTCAGGTTTCGCAGTTCCAAATATGGCGAGGGGACTGCCAGGGGACCGGCGGAAGCTGTGGTGATGGTGGAGAGCCAAGATGTGTGAGTGTCCTTTGTGGCTTCTTCAATTCAAAGGCGTACTGACAAGAGTAGTGCATCAACTGAGTCTATGGTGCTATTGGAAGGTAGTGACTAGTGAACATCTATCACATCAGAGAGCCACAAAATGGCAGTGTTCATCTGATTTTCAAAGAGGGCATTTTTCGCGATGTTTCAATCAAGAATTGCTGAATTACCTTAGTAACTATCGACAGAGCGGGGCTTCAATAAACACTATACTTCGTCTTGATTGCCTACCTTCTTCCTAATATCAACATAATATGTGTCGAACCGTGATCAAAGTGCATCACTGCCCCTTTAGCCCTCCATTTTAGCGCGAAGGCCCTGCAATTGGGGGCGTCAAGCTTGTAGCTAAGCGAAGTCTCCCCCAACATGTACCTAACAGACGCCAGACAAGATCGCCATTCACTTGCTGTAATGTAGAGCAATTTGCGAATACAAGAATCAAAAAAATTGCAGCTATCTCCAAACCCATGAACGAGGGTGACCTTGAGCTGAAGGGTAATTCTACAGAGTCAAACAAGGTACCAAGGATTTGTCTGTTTACTTACCCATTTCGAGTTCCTGATGTCAATTTTTGTCAGAAGAGAACAACACGGTATTCGCACTCATGAAATACTGATCTATGTGAACTATACAGAGATATTCCACCCTGAGACCCTTATGAATCAATACCAATACCTCTTTAACAATCTCTTTTCCTCACCACTCCACCTTGCATACGCCGCCACAACCTTGACAAGCATATTTCCCAAGCCCGCAACAAGCATGAAGCCCGGCCATTTCATATCCCCCAAGTCCGCCATCAAACACAAATGTACAAAACTCCTCGGCAGTCCTTTCTCATCACACTCTCCATCCTCGGCCAACCCATAACAAATGTACAAGCTCTTCTCAAAGCCCTCGTGAGCCGGCACCACCTTTGCCACGAATTCCACATTGTCTTTTTCAGAGGCATTGAAGAAGCGATGTTTCGTGCCAATAGGTATCACGGCCGTCTCGCCGGGCGTGAACGTGAGTGTTTTGTTGCCAACAACGCAGCTGAGGAGTCCATTTGTGCAGTTCAAGTGCTCTTCGTACGAGCCGTGATAGTGAAGAGGTGTTCCTCCCCCCGGAGCCACAACTACGCGGACTTGAGTGTATGCGCCATTGGTCTCGGCGCCGTACTTTTCGATGTAGGCTTCATCCTTTATTAGGTGGTTTGTAAGTGTCCTGCGAGGAGGGTCACGCATGCCCGCCGGTAGCGTCTTGAAAGAGTCGCTGGTGGAGGACATCGTCTATTGTAATTTTTGTTATGCAGAGAACACAAGACTTGGAGGAAAAGAGTGTTGATCGAGTGATAGATGGATCTTCGTTCTTGGAGAACTTGGTTTCAGGAAAGATCTGAGAAAAACATCAATATTTCGAGAGCAATGAAGCAGAAAATATGAAAGCCGAATGCCGCAGAAACTTCGTTATTGAGATTTATAGACAATTATTCTTCAAGCGTCAGTGAATATACCATAACGGCAAGTTGTGAGAGCCCACTTAGTGCTGATGCTTTGCCGCATGTCTCATCACACCCTTCCGCCCTTACAGCCGCCCCATGCAAACCAGCTAGCTGTAAATGATCTCGGGTTCGCTCTCTTGGCAAGAAAGCTTTACGGTATGTCAGCAGCTTCACGTATCTATACTTGCTACCGGAGGGATGGATGAGAAAGTATAGGACTCGAATGAGAAAATTCCACCGCGAAGCAAAGTGGGGAGATTGCTTGTCATGGCTCACTACAAGAGCCAGAAGGTCGCTCTTCAGACTTTTCGAATTGCCACATGAGATTTGCTAGAATCACTTTTATTAATCACTTTGGATTCCTCTCATCATACTTGGAGATTCTTACAACTCCATACACCATGACGGACTCTACCACGAAGAAGATCGCCATCATCACAGGCAGCACTCGCGCCGTCCGCATTGGACCTCAGGTCACCAGATTCGTCCAGAAAATTCTCGAAGAACAGCTCTCCACATCTCCCAACGCCATCCAGTTCACACTTGCCGAAGTCGATATCTCTTCCTTCGAGCTACCTGTCTTCGATGAAGAGGTCATCCCTGCAACTGTCCCATACATGGCACAGTTCGCACATGAGCATAGCAAGGCTTGGAGCGCGGAGATTGCCAAGTACGATGGATACGTTCTCGTGACAGCATGCTATGTAAGCAAATTCTCCTTTCCTGGACGTCTTCGAGGGGGAACTTGAAGTGTTGATATGTTCTCATGATATATGACTGATTTCTGTTCTCTTCCAGAATGCCGGTGCACCAGGAGGTGTCAAGAACGCAATCGACTATCTCTACAACGAGATCAAAGGCAAGCCGTTTCTGATAGTAAGCTATGGGATAATGGGAGGTGATAAGGCTAGCGATAGCTTGAAGATCACGCTAGAGTCGATGAACGTTCATGTTGTCGAGACACGACCAATGCTGGCGTTTGCGAAGAACGAACCCATAACTCGCGGCATGCCATGGGACATGATACAAGCGAGTCAAGGAAAGCTGGGTGACGACAGCGCGCAGGAGTGGATCAAGAAGAAGGACGACATTGTGAAGGGGTTTGGTGAGCTCAAAGAGTTTTTGATGCGACCTGCGGAGACGACCTCGGCTTGAAGGAAAGTGGTTTAGGAGTGGAACATGGAGAATGGACCCGTCTTTCTCTTGGAGAAATGCTTCTTGCTGCCTCCTCTGCTGCTTCAACATCTCTGAGGTAGTTGGCTGTGGGAATCATTAGCTGTTTAAGTCGCGGACGATCGAATCATGTTTCCTACCGTATAATTTGAATCTGGGTTCGAGACCGCGGAGATAAAACTTCATAAGGTTAAGTCCTGACTGCCAGTCGTCGTTTCGTTCTCCGTGTTTTATATGCATCATAGCAGTATCAGGTATGAGCCGGTGAGACCAGTAGGCTAGACCATGAAAATCGATAGGAGATCCAGTGTACCCAACTTGCGTCATGCTAATAGCTGTGCGTACCATAGATTCGATTGCCAGCTTTGCACGCGAAGCCCCCATGGTGTCTCCATAACTAGAGGCAAGCTCAAACTCATGATCATGAAAATAGTACGCCATACTAGTTTTGGAGTAAGCACCTGCGTATGAAGCAGCAGTGAAGACGAACTTACCAAGTACGGATTCCGAAGGCGCCGCAGTAACTACCTTTCGCTTCCCCACTGATATTTGCTAGTCAGCTCTTTTATCTAGTTCAAGAATTGACACCAGAGAGATCTCTTGGTAATTAAAGTCACCCGGTAGGCATGGACTTACGCAGGTGGGATTAATGCACACAAATACGATTGAAGCGCACCCTCAAGTCTTGCCGCATCATTCTTCCTCGTGGATAAATCTCGGCTGTCATCTTGAACATGACGAACAACAAGTCCAGCTAAGTAGGTAGACTGAACAGTGGCAGCGAAAGATCCGAATTTTGTAAATTCTCGTCTAAGTGGACCAGCTGACGACCAGGCGGCATCAAGGTCTTGCGGCAGAACGAGATCCTCACTAAGACGATGCTCGCCTGTGGGAGTAAGAGGTAGATAGTCTTCCAACTGTGGGGGGCTAGACGCGCATGGAAGCTCGTTTTTCTTCCAGGCACTGTTGATATTCCTGTTCAAGTGTCAGGCAACTCTGTAACATCCATCCGCTGGGGACATCTCAGCAGATATTTCATGCACATACCTTTCGACAATGACGATGGCCCACCATATACAACGTTCTGTCTCGAGCATCGCCTGCGGGTCTCGTTCCTTTGGTAGTGGTTTCCGAACCGATTCTTGGAGACCCAAAATTTGGGCCATTCGGACACAAATTCCTATTGATATCCACGCCTCTTGGAAGAGCCCTTGACAGTATTCGAAAGAGCTGATCAAGATCCCGGCTTGGATAAGTTCATGTGAAACATTTCCTGTGGATTGGAGAAGGCAGTGGATGCTTTTGAGAGTTGGATACAGATCAAATCGATGCACATCGGCGCTCGATTGGTCAACCATTTGAGCTATGAGAAACACAGCCAAGAGCAGAGTTGAGAAGTGAGAATCCGATCGCAAATTCTCACGTTGCCATTGAAAAACCGCCTTGTTGAGAATCGGCAAGGTAGAATGGAATTTCCTGAAATACGTCTCACAGAACTTGTCTACGTCTCCGTGCTTTCGGGATATAGCGTTGAGAAGCTTGTGAGCTTGTATTGACACTTGGTTGTCGGTGGTGAGGCCCAAGCTAGGTTTGCCATATGGATAGTCCCACAACCCTGGGAGGCTTGCAGAAACCGAAAGTCCCGGAATCGAGTTACTGATAAGGTGTAGAGGCGGAAGTACAGGCGGACGACTTGCAGGCGCGGCATGATCACCAGAATAGGAGCATTTTACAAACAACCTACATTTCAATCAGGGCAATCAAGAAGCATATGAGAAGGTAAACATACCTGCTACATCTCGAGCAACTTGGCAACGCTTTATTGCAGCTCTTCTTGCGTTTCTTACATGGCTCACAGACTGTGGGACTGACCCCGATTCTGACGAGACTCATCTTCTTTCTGGCCTGATGTGAACAACAGATGGGTGATTGATTATTGGTTTGAAAGGCCCTTATACTCCCAGATGAACATGTTCAAGGCTCATGAAGTTCAATGAAGTCGTTTCAATTGTTACGTGGAGCCTGTCAGCACCATATCGGGTGGATCATCCAGACTGCTGTGCCTCGCGTTCCCCTGCCAGTCCTCGGCTTCGCAACATCGAGACAAGATCTCTGCATTTCCTCATTCTTGGGCCATATGCTGTGTCAACGAAGATGACACGCAGTCCGTTTCAATTTTTGACATGTACAGATATTCAAGATGCGTAGAGTGAGCTGGGGGAGAGATTGCCAAACCAAGACTATTCACGTGATATCAATTGGAGTTGTTTTTAGCTTCCCTTTGCCGCCGCTATGGTTAAGCTTCGCCACCTGCAGGGGAGCTCAGCTAACAAGTGTCCATATCTCAGGATTTGAAATCCAGATAGCCTTGAATAAAACCACGAAATTCCGGCGAAGTACCACTTCCCACCCCATACAAAGAAAAACTACAACTTTCACATACCACGAAATCATAATGGTTCTTATCAAGAGCCTCGTCCTTGCTGGCCTAGCCACTCTATCCTTTGCCAAAGGACCCGGGGCACCCCCACCAACGTACGATAACTCCGCCGTTCTCGACCTTATTCCTAGCAATTTTGATTCGATTGTGCTCAGCGGAAAGCCTGCCCTTGTCGAGTTCTTTGCGCCATGGTGTGGCCACTGCAAGAACCTTGCTCCAGTCTACGAGCAGTTAGCTCAAGACTTTTCTGGCGCCAAAGACAAGATTAGTATTGCAAAGGTCGATGCGGATGCTGAGAAGTCGTTGGGCAAGCGTTTCGGTATCCAGGGCTTCCCAACCATCAAATACTTCAATGGAAAGGATGAGACTCCCGAGGACTACAACGGTGGCAGAGACTTGGAGAGTCTGACGGAATTCATCAACAAGAAGACTGGCGCTAAGGCAAAGAAGGCGAAGGTTGCTCCAAGTGCTGTCGAGATGTTGAACGACAAGACATTCAAGGAGAAGATTGGCGCTGACCAGGATGCAATTGTTGCCTTCACCGCTCCATGGTGTGGACGTAAGTTACCCTTGGTCCTTTGCATGAAGTAATGTACACTGCTAACTGAAACAGACTGCAAGACTCTTGCACCAATCTGGGAGAAGGTAGCACAAGACTTTGCCAGCGAGCAGGGTGTTCTCATTGCAAAGGTCGATGCCGAAGCCGATAACGCAAAGGCCACTGCCAAAGATCAAGGCGTTTCCTCCTACCCAACCATCAAGTTCTTCCCGAAGGGCTCTACGACTCCAGAGGCATACAATGGCGGACGCACAGAGGCAGACCTTGTTGAATTCATGAACAGCAAAGCAGGAACACACCGAGCTCCAGGTGGTGGTCTCAATGCTGTTGCAGGCACTATTGAAGCTCTGGACACCCTCGTAGCTAAGTTCACTAGTGGCTCCAGCATTGCTGAAGTCGCCGGTGAGACTACCAAGGCTGCTGCGGACTTGAAGTCCCAGGCTCAATACAAGTACGCAGAGTATTATGTCAAGGTCTTTGACAAGCTCTCCAAGAACGATAACTATGCTGCTAAGGAGCTGGCTCGTTTGGACGGTATCCTTAAGAAGGGCGGTCTCGCACCAGCAAAGCTTGATGAGTTCACCAGCAAGACCAACATCCTCCGAAAATTCATTGAGAAGGTTGCTGGCAAGTCTGAGTTGTAGATACTCATTTTGAGAATGGGTGGCATGACATGTATATCATCAGGAAAAATGACATGGGAACTGGCGTTTGATAGCAATGCAGAACCTTTTATTCTTCTATGCTTCGCAAACAGATGGTATCATGAACATTTGGTGATCTTGAAGTGAACCCAGCAGTATTATGACCGTGTATGGCCCACCAAAATAGCCTTGGAAACTCCCTAAACTCCTTCCCATCATCCACAGAACGCCGCAGATATGCCTTCCATAACTTGATCTCGAGCGCCTCAACTATTGTTTTGTTGGACTGGACTTCCCATCACGTCCCTCATTATTACTTTGTAGAGTAGCTTCGAGGTTATCCAATCGTCTTGACATCTCGTCCACTAGAGAATCTTATTAGCATCTGTATTCCCCTCAAATGTGGTATGCAATGAATGCCTACTCTTAGCAAAGATCTCGCTCGAAACACCAGCAAACTTGTTGGACAAAGAGTTCAAAAGCTCGTCAACGACGGCAGAGAGCTCCGCAGGAGCAGTAGCATCACCTCCTAACTATACCCCATCTATCAGCAAAGCCTGTAGTTCAGGCTGTTCAAAGTAGAGAACGGACCGAGTTGACAGAATTACGATTATTGTTTGGAGAGCTGGATGATTGATTGGACGCCATGGTCAATGATTTGACAGCCTGAAGCTGGAGAGATATGCAAATTAACGAGGCAGAGACTGTGATTGCACGAAGCCGAGATGGAGAAGCAAGGCTGGGTCAGCGTGTTGTTCGGTGGGTGGAACGCTGCACGGCTGAGGAAGTGGGTTCAGGTAGAGCCTCGGAGGCCTTGTTTCGCCGAGCCGAAAGCCGTCGTTCTTCTCGACATGAACCTTCAACTTCCAAAACCTTGCTTGGCTGTACGATTCTGGTACAAGGTCTCTTCAACACACGAAGTAGAAGATTGTTGGATTCCTTCCGTTTATGCATTTCTAAAATCACCGCGATATCTCAGAGCATAGCTGTCTAATCATCACTTCTCAACCTCCAAATTCTTCTCTCTTTCAATGCCATCATCGTCTTCCTTCTTGTTCTCTTCGTCAGTCTCTTTGCATGTTTCTTCAATCCCTTCAATGCCTATTGATTCATCGTCGTCGACTTCTACATCGCTTGTATCGATCTCCTTTCCCTTTTCGGTATCATCTCCTTCGACATCTTTTTGGGTATAGCATCTGCGAATCTCTTTCTTCCGATCTGCCTGCTTAGTCGTCTCATCGAAATTTCGTGGGCTGAAAACTATATTGCAATCTCCCGGGCGATGCCGTCGAAGCAGTCGAAGTGCTCAGGATCAAATTCCTTGTATTTGTATATCTGCGAGCTCATGGTTTTGTACAGCTGAGAGCCTACACTTTGCTAGACTTGTCGTGTCCTTTCGTCTTTCTGCGTAAACCATTTTTCAAGGAATGGATTTGCGGGTTGCTCTTTGGTGTTGCTCAAGATGTAATCCCAGAGCTTGGGCCACTTAGTAGAAGGGCTGAGATCAGCGGCGCAGGGCAGCGCAGAAGCTCGGTCGCAGCTCAAGTGCCAAATTTTCAATCATTCTTCTTGACTTGCAAGCTTGCGCTTGCTCGCCTGAATATTGAGACTTCCTTCCTCAATAGTGCCATGTCCTACAGCAGCGGTGATATGGTCTGAGTTCATCGCTGGAGCAGTTGAGGTTGAAAAGGTCGGTTACCATCCGTTTCGGCAGTGAGGATTTGGACACAACACTTGCATTCCTGCACAACTGTTAGACGTTGTGCTTGAATGTGAGCAATTGTTTTCATCCTTTCCAGAGATTCGTTCGTTCGTTTTTCCTGCAGAACCCCGCTACCATTGAAAATTCACAGTTTGTATTTTCTCCAGCCGCCTCTTGCTCATGCTGTTCCGCTGCATGCATCTCCGTTACATGTTTCTGTTTGGCCGGGAGTCGCGTAGCTGTCTCATCAGAGATAGCGAACTGAGAAACAACCAATCTGTCAGTACGACTTCTCCCGTTGGACTGTAAGATCTTCTTACTTCGATTGGGTGAGATGGTGATCCCATCATCCACGTCGCAAATGGCATAAAGACAGGAACAAAAGTGCAGCTGCCATTGTCCAATGCTTTGAGGAAATTGCAGTCGACTATCGGTCTGCTCAACAACAGCATTTCGGTTGTGGTAGTCGTCGACGCAATTAATTGATCTGTCAGATCCTAGGAAAACCTCCATGTAACGGCCAGAAGTCGTCCTATCTGTCTTGATTTGGGGAGACATGATCACTATTACAGTCACACTATTCTTCATGCAAACCATGGGCGTTGACCACCTTACTCACACAAAACTGACACTGGATTAATCTAATGGTGTTTTATGGTTTCACAGCCCACAGTTCGGGAGTTGGCCGTGTTTGTACTATTGTGCACGATGTTACTCCAGACCATGTTGCATAGGCGAGGACATGAATCCCGTTTGTTATGTACTGGTGAGAATTTATGTGCCAGTTCCCTCTTTAGCTGATGGACCGCCGATACTTCATTTACCGTGTCCTCTGCCGCCAATCCAAATCAAATCCAGAAAAATCCCAAACCAAAATCACAAGTCTCCAAGCCCCATCTCCACCCTAGGCTCTTACTGCCCAACTCACCACCGCCATCCTCGCTCTTCTCACTTCCACTACTATTGCGCCGTCCGACGGGCCTCGTCTCCGTCACAGCCATGAACGGACATGCGCCTATACCAACACAAGCGCCTTTAGTCGTAACGGTGGTATGTTGGTAGTCGATACAGCGAGCATAACCACTTGATGGACAACGTGCGCACGTTTCGAGGGAGGGGACTCGGCAGCTGCAAGACATATATGTCGCTGTAGTCAAAGTGCACATCGTACGATAGGGTATGCGTCAGTTCGATTCTGAAGGAGCGTATTGACCAAAGAAGATGATTTCGAGGTACAGTATCCCTTCTATTTAACAGTACACCAACACCATTGATGATTTGGTGAGGTCTTCGGAACTCAATGTCCCAAGAAGTACCAGTTACAATGTTTCAAGAAATCTAGACAATTCCGGTGGTAGGTTGCCTGACCTGTCCATCAGTTTTCTGATTTCGTCCGTCTGCCCTAGCTGATACCTAGAATAGAGAACAAAGTCCCAGACTGGTCCACCTACGCAGCGATCTACAACGGCATGCTAGCAACAAATATGTCCCATCTCTCAGCTCCATGCACGACAGGAAACTGTACTTGGCCAATCACTCCATCTTTAGGCGTATGTGGTGAATGCCGATCACTGAGATGGAGCGCACCCGAAAATTGCACTGGCAGTACCTACGATCCAAGCGGTGATCAATCTTGCATATACACCCTGCCGGACAACCAGACTCTCAGAGTGGGCAAAGGTGATTATGTTAATATCTTTCAAGTCAGTCTGTCAGATGGCGTCGCCTACAATGCCTCATCGACGACCATTCCGTATATTTTGAACATCGAGGCAATTGGGATGCCTTATGGCGCACCAGCCTGGGATGCGACGCTTATCTCAGCTCAAGAGTGTGCATTGTGGTATTGTATCCAAGCATACAATACCAGCGTCACCAGCAATCAACAAGATCAAAAGACTGTGGAAACCTGGAGCCAGGTGACATTTCCGCCAGATCCTGAAGGAGCTGATATCAATGGTACCATCACATTCACAGTTATACCTTCGAGCATGAATGTGAATCGCGGAGTGTCTTACTCTGTGGGTGTCAATTCATGGCATGGCGCACAAGCTGGCTTTCAAAACATCTTCTCTCAAGGTGTGATCCAGGCTGGAAGCGGCGGTACCTTCAATAGATCAGTGTGGATCGATGCGCTGTGGGCTGGATGGGGTAACAATAGTGACATGAGTCATTTGATTTCCACCGTGGCACTCAGCATGGCAAACAATATACAGCAGACGTCTCCAGTCACAACGCCGGAATCGAGGTATTTCGGAACCGCGTACCGCGAAAGACTTCTTGTGCAGGTTAGGTGGGAATGGTTATCGCCCCCAGTCGCTCTTGTCTTGTTTTCTGTGGTATTCTTGGTTGTTATTATCCTGAAAACGAGGAGTGTTGGACTGATGGCATGGAAGGGCAGTGCTTTGGCGCTACTGTTCTCTGGCGTTGATGAGGAGCTAAAGGAGAATTCCAAGAATGGCCTAAGTAAGCCTGATGGTTTGGCAAAGGCTACGAGCCAGTCTAGGGTAGCATTGAGAGAGAAGGACGGGCTTTGGGAGTTTGAGAACTTAGGCCACTGATACTGCGAAATGTCAATATCGTTTGACTCAGAAGGATTAATGAGTTAATGAATATATGAGCAGAATAGAGACAAGCAACACTTGTTGTAGCAATCCTTACCTCGGTCAAGTCTCCGCGTGCGAAGTGACCGAATGATGGAAACCAGAATACATTAACAGCTGTAAGCCAGTCCAAGATGAAGAAACTATTATGATTCACAAGGTCCCTCCTGTGCCGCCCGGCGAATGTAAGAACCTAGCTGAGAACTTTTAAACACAAACTGACAATGCTAGGCAACAGTGGCACGAACCTCCGCTTCCTTAACGTCCATGAGGGAGGGTTCTCTATTTAATATAAGCCTATTGGATGTCTGAATACTGTAATGATATCTTCGGGGTTTTGTTTCTGGTGTTGATTTATCTACTCGTCAACAACGTGTCATTTCCAAGATTTCAATTCCTTCAATTACCACCATTCTATCTATGCAAGCCCGGTCTGACACTTCAGCAATCATAAGGCTACTGGATCAACTAGTACAAACGTACAATAGGGATCTATATTTCGGTTAGGTCTCTTTTCCTTCGCCAAAGTCGACAGCTCCAAGAAATCTATCACAAAACCTCATTGTTTACCCCTGAGTCACTAAGCGAGAAAACGCCACATCCGCCACCTTCCCCCTCCCTTGCTTCGATTCCTCGATTCCCATACTCGCGATAAGACAACCCCAAAACCGCGTGCTTTCACGATCTCTCGAACAAGAAAAGGGTGTCTCAAAGATGGAATGGATTTACGCGTTCTTATTTACTTCCCCCTTCCCTCGTCCCCCCCTCGACTATTTCTCTCCCTCTCTTCTCCTGATTTTCTTTCCTCGAAGTGAAAGTCACATTTCCCTCCCATGCTGCCCAAATTTTCTACCACTTCACCAAAAATTTAAGCTTCATAACCACCGACCATGAAGTCCTCTCCAATACTCCTCGCCCTCACAGCAGCGTCCCTGACCCAAGCCTGCATGGAATTCAACGGCACCCTCCCCTTCTCCCACACCGCCCCCTTCGAAGCAAGCATAACCGACAACGGCATCGTAACCTGCTGGATCAGCACCTCTCTCGTCGAGCACGACACAATGCAAGACGCCCTATTCTCACATCAACATTCTCACTCAGGATCCGGAATCAGGAAACGGTCTAACGGTCGCAAGATCAAGCTTACGGATATGCCAGCTTACGATCCGTCTGCTAGCTCCTCCTCATCAAAATCTCCATATCAATCCCTTCCCGCAAGCAGCTGGGAAGAAGGATCCTCACCCATCGACGAAAAACACGTCGATCTCAAACACCCGCCTCCACCACACAGCGGCGTCCTCCCCAAAGTCCCCAAGATGGAAGAGCTCGAATGGGAAGACATCCCCGTGTGGCAGCCCTGGAACTTCGAGTGTATCTCAGGACACAAGGCGAAGGCGAATGTGGGGATGAGAGGCTTCAGCTATCAGGCGCATGGGCAGGATTTTCATTTCGTGCCGAAGATGAAGGAGGATCTTTGGGGGGAGAGGTGGGTTTATAGTTTGAGGTTGTGGTGTGGGGAGAAGGATAAGCAGGGGAAGGTTGTGGAGAGGCCGAAGGCGAAGGGGGCGGCTGGAGGGCAGGCTGGGCAGGGGGAGAAGGAGGAGGCGAAGAAACCTGCCACTGCTGCTGCGGCTGGTGCTTCTGCTTCTGCTTCTGCTTCTGCTGGGAGCGCTGTGAAACAGCAGGATGGCAATCCGCGGTCTAATACGAATGGAGCCAGTGTGGTGAAGAGTGGGTTGAAGAATAGATCACTAGGCGCGAGGCAACTCAATCCTGTTTTTTTGTAACGATTAGCTAAGGATCTTCGGAAAGTGACCGTAGTATTATAATAGCAATAGATGAAGATAGTAAGAATAGTTGGAAAATAATAAATGAGAAACAAAGGATTCACATCTGCTCTTGTCCCACAACTCATCAATAGAAGGGACCTCTCAATGTTTCTCTAGCTTTGCCCTTCCTATCACAAACTGCGAAACGCAACTAACAGTATTCAAATAGCATAACCATTTGATTGATATCGGTCCTTGCGGGAACTTTCCATGGTAAGATGAGGCTGCGAGATACCCTTGAAGAGCCTTGACGTGAGGAATGCTTCGACATCAAGTCGAAAGGCAGTGTTCTTGGAGCCATTAAGCGAAATATCTAAGAACAAAGATCAGGCAACCCGTCCAAGACATCACGTATCAACTTGGCCAATAGTGCTGGTAATGTCCCTCCTCACAGAGAGCCGAGGAGTCTGAGAGTAAGATGTCGTTATAGCTGGTTAATCAGAAAACTAACATTTGATCCATTAGTCACGAAATCAGTAAGACACACGATTGGAAAGCATATAGCATTTTGTTCGCTAGTGTCTGTATCCTCCACTTCCCCAAAGACCCGGGATCCCGATCGTAGATGCTGTCATATATGACTGTCCTATGTTGAAGATAGACAGACCGCAGTAGAGAACAATGTTGTCCACTGCACGACATAGCCTTGTTGTCCACTATCAGACCCGCACCAGATTTTTACGAAAAAAATGAGACCATTTCGCATCCGCTGCGCTCAACCGCAAATAGAGTGGTATCGCTCGCTGTAAAGACTGAATGAACAGGTTATGCTCCACGCTGATCCATAATGGAATCGCAGAAGGGCAAGGAGGGACTTGAAAGGAGGTAAATCATTACACCGCATCTCTCCAACCACGACTAGTGTTTAGTGTCGAAGATGCCTAGATGTAGAACATGGTGTCCTTAAGCGCCTCGCCAATTGCAATTGGATCGTCCTTGCTCTTCGTTCCAGTCGAACCGCTTGCAACACTGGGCGTGGCCGAGGTCTCTTGAGGATCGAACTGATCGGATAGGTAGCAGCGAAGGCGGGTGCACAACAGATCGGCATAGTAGGCTGGAGGGCATAGGCTGACAGCTTTCGTTGCGCGGCCAAAGAGATGAGACATGTTGTGCGTGAGGTCCTCCAAGGCATCTGCGGCGTTCTTGTGTTGGCCAGTAGGCTTGATACCTCTGAAGATCTCATCTAGAATCACATAGTAATGTGCGGATCGAGCAGTACCTTGCAGACAGCAGTGAGCCTGGAGGAAAAAGTCCCATGCTCCGACTTCGGTGACACCACGGTCGACGATCGTGCCAGGTTCGCAATTGGAAGATCGATCGGCATCCTTTTCGGCGCTAGGATAGAAACGAGTGTGATGTCTCTTGCCACAAATGATAATGGAGATCTTCGGGAAGCTTTGCTTGGTCGCCTCTGCTGGGTAGATCTGACGACAAGCATTTCGGATCAAGGGAAGTTCTTCGTCCAATACTGACTGATACTGTCCCTCGGAAACACCATCGCGGTAGATGATGATATTGATTGGTAGGGCGTTGTTATTGCGCTTTTGCCAGAGCTTAAGACGGGAGATCATCATGGACTCCAATGCCTCCACCATCTCCTTTCTTCCGGTTTGAACATTGAAATCTGCTGGCCACTGGCCGAGCCACTTGTCAACGCTTGCCACAATGCCCGCAACACTGGGAGCACCTTCCTTCGACCCAGGCGAGGGGTGAGTGACATCAAGGCCAACAACCATCGTCTTGCCTTCGGAGATGATACCGAGTTTCCCAGCATCGAGAGTGTGGTTGATGCCGCCGGCCTTCAGGTTGAACTTCAGGGAAACATTACCGAAGTACTGCTCCTGTCTGTTCTGCTTCATGAACTTGGACCCGACCACGCAGACAGTGTGGATTCCTGCTTTGGTATCACCGACAGTCTTGATGCTGTTGTAAAGAGCAACATCGTTGTACGGTAGAACACAAAACACAAATCGCGGCTTGACCTCTGGTGCTGCCGTGTGGAATCGACGGAAAATGTCACGGATGATGCTGTCGTTGCGAGCATTCTCACCATCGAACAAGTTCACAGTGGGTGGGGGTGGAACCTGGATTAAGCCATTCGCGTTGATCCCGGAATCGTTCAAGAATGCTCTAAACTTGGCAACATTTTGTTGAAGGTCGGCTGCACTGAAGTTGTCGCCTCGTCTGTTGGAAGTGAAATGAATGTAGGTCCATCGACCTAGATTGCTTCCGGTATGGAATTGGACGTTGGCCATGTTCCATGATCCAAATCTTGGCACCATGACGGTTTCCTGCTTGGTTCGAGCATTCTTGTACTTGATTTGAGGTGGTGAAAGAACGCGTGCGGCAACGGTAACAAGAGAAGATCCGACTTGGATACCAAAGGCGCCAGCGATGGAGTTGGCAGCAGGATTGAGTCCAAGGACAGCTCTGCCATCTCCAACAATCGAGTCGGCGTTTTGCCACGGCTTGCGGCAAGCAAAGGTAATCATTTCCTGAGTCTGGTTTGGGCTGAGACGACGGCCAATTGGCTGACCAGGCAAAACGACGCACACCTCGGCAGGTAGGTACATTGGATGCTCCTTGTTGCCAACATTGACCACAGGGTTGCGATCACTAATCTGAATGTGCGGATACTCTGTTCGTATGGTCAGCAAGAAGAGGGAGAGGGTAAGAAAATCACAGGCAGGAAAACATACTCTTCTGGAAGTAATTGTACACGGTGATGTATTGGTTGACCGGAAGTCCACCCTGTTGAGATGCAGACTTCTTGCCCTTCCCAGAAGTGCTTGGGCCAGCAGAGGCAGAACCTGGAGGAGTATCGGAGAGCCAGAAACTGACTTGCGTCGGCCCAGCATAATTAACAGTGATCTTTGGTGGATGCTCCTCCGAGCGACCATCATTTGTAAGTGCGAGACCACAAATCATCTTGATACGAGGAACGTCTTCGTTTTTCTTGTTCTTCTTGCCCGGCAAATGAGTGACTCGGACGCGAAGCTTGTTCAACTTCTTTGCCAAGGTGGTCTTATTACCCGTACCTAATTTGGGAAACAAGGTGTCTAAGCGATCAGGCTCGAAGAACACGCCGTGAGTAACATTGACGTTGAGAAGCAAGCCTCCGGTTGCTGGGCGAGCACTCAAGAAGTATCCACGAAGGGATTCCAGACCTCCACCGAGAACGTGGATATTGTGGGCGTTCTGCTGGCTCCGGTCCAAGGCGAAGTGTCGGTTCTGTCCAATGGAGGTGACACCAGGGTGGGCTTGAGGGTAACAACCGAAGACTGCGTTCATCATCTGAATAACCTCTGCCTTTTGGGTGTAAGGCGGCTGTGGATTTTGAGAAGCGAGGAATTTGATGAGATCCGAGACCAAGTATGTGAGCGGAGTAATCACTCTCACATTGTAGGTAACAGCTCGGGCCGGGGGCTCGTCCTCGCCCTCTTTTCTGTACGGAATCTGGACGGTGTAACCAGGTGGAAGATTGAGATTCTTTGTAGAAATGATCATTGACTTCCATTCGGTTGCAACTCCAGAAAATGCGGGCAGCTCAAGAAGTAGCTGAAAGATCCGCCCCAGTTTCTTGCCTGTGGCAGGAGGGGAGACCTCAACATTGTATCGAGTGAGGCTCAGATTAGGCGGAGCAATCACTTTGAAATAGTTGGCGTAAACCACAATCTTCTTTCCCAGTGTTCCATGTCCAGGGCGTGGGGGAAACCGGGTAGTAGTTGAAAGGTTAGCTAAGGCGTTGATGCCCTTGCTGTTTTTCATGTAGGCATCTTCGATGGCGATAACCTGGGTGTCAGGAGTGACGGGAGCATTGCCAGAGTTCCTATACGAATCAATGACTGACACAGACAGAGCATTGTTGAGTAACCTACTTGAAGACTTTGATCTCAGGAGGGCCGGATGAGAATCCTCCTCTTCCTCCTCCGCGTCCTCCTCGATCACCACCGCCTCGACCGCCTCCACCACGATCGCCGCGATAGCCTCCTCCTCCCCCTCTACCACCACCGAAGTCACCTCGACCTCCACCACCGCCGCCTCTACCGCCTCTACTGCCTCCAAAGTCTCCTCGGCCGCCGCCTCCTCGTCCACCTCGATATCCTTGGCCGGACATCTTCTCAATAAGTGCTCAAGAAGAAGGCTTCGGAGCACTTGACAGTAGAACACAGAATGAATTCAAAGTGGATTATGGAAGTGAGACGTGAAGCTATTCGTCTCAAAGATGAGACGTAACCTTGGGCAAGTTGATGTGTAGGTGTGTGTGTGTGAGCAGTGACCTCGCCTGCGGCAAGAGGGCCACAAAGAGATGCCGGATGAGGCAACTCGATGTACGACAAGCGTAAGGAACTCGGAGAGGGCGAATGTGAAAGGATGTGCGAATACTGTCGAGAAGGGTCTGGTAGTTGTTGGCTTATTTAAGTAGATACAGCATGAGGCTAAAGTAAGGCAAGTTGAGTTGCCCGAGAGAGTGGGGTGGAATAAGGCAATTGGATGGGAATGTGGTGAAGGAATAGCTTGGAGAGGGTAGGAGTTGAAGCACCTTGTACTTGCTGAGGAAGAATCAAGTTGTTGTTGGTGATGTTGTAGAAACGTAGGAAGAGGGACGAGGTGGTTTAAGTAGTGCTGTGCAGGAGGAATGGCCAGTGTAAAGGAGTGAAGCGAGGGCAGGAGCTGCAAATGGATTGATTGCGGAGTAGAATCAAATGAGAAAGAAGGAGCATTTGCTGAGATTGACTTACTTGTGTACAATGAATAGTGGAATGTTTGTTGGTCACTGAGGTTGGCTGTTGTCTGCAGGTTGAGTCTCGAAGGTGAAGCTCAGCTGGAAATTGATGTTGAACTCGAAGTTCAAGTAAAAGCGAGAATTGTGCTAGACGCGAGCAACCATCGGAGGGTTGAGTTCTGATATACAATTTTCCCAGTCAGTTTTGCACATCTGTTGGTTGAAGAGACAAGGAGAGCGGTCAAGTAAGGACAAACTCCTGTGCTGTGCTGTGCTGTGCTGTGCTGTGCTGTGCAGGCGCTGTGCTTGCCTTACTGTACCTCACAGAAACGGCTACAAGGGTCCTGTCGGAATCGATCCGGCCACAAGTTTTGTTGGTGATGGACACGGGAAACTCACCTGTCCAGCTGACCGCCAAGAGGAGGATGGCTTGACCTCAGAGAAAGTCAAGCCGGTGTGAAACGTGAGATGTGACAGAAGTGGGGAGAAGGCTTTGTTTGCTTCCTATCCCAAGATGAAGAAAGGTTGAGATGATCAAAGGTCAAGCAAGGTCAAGGTTGACACTCGAGGAATGAGAAATGGCGGTGGAAACCCCTGCCCCCGCACCCCCTGCGCAATCCTGCAGAAACGCGTCCTCACGTGTGCGCTGCGCTGCTGCGCTCGGAAACCAGGTAGCTGGGAAGCCAGAGACCCTGGAAGGAAGAGAAGCCCAGCCGAACATCTACCAAATGCAATCAATAAAAGTCCAAGCACAGCATATCTGAGAACACCAGCTGCTTCCAACAGAAGATCAAGCCGGTGCCTGTGTTACGTCAAATGACGATCAAAATGTATGCTGCAGCAGTGACCAGAGATGCAGTCTGTTTGCTTTTCCTCTTTGACGAGTTGATCGATTCTATCAGAAAGCCATGGCGTCAGGCTGCGTGCAACGCATAGAGGAAGGACGAAGAAACAAACGGAAGCATTTGCATCGAGTATTATTCGCTTCCAACCCATGCAATCGGATGGTAACCTTCTTGGACAGTGAGGCTGACCAGTAGAGAGAGACTTCTGTATCAAATGGATGTCTGGATACTCTCACCGAGTATTGAGAACCTTGTCCCAAGTATTGGGACCTTTGTTGAGTGGAGTGAGCCTTGTGCTCAGCGAAAGAGAGCCTTGCCGAATCCTGACGTGGCCTGGATATGGGCCTCCTTTCAGCTGCGCTGCACTTCTTCACATCCTTCTGCATCCATTTCAGGACTCCATGTCCCGCGCGCGAGTGCTTGCTCCCTTTCAAACGCAGCCCATTCGAATCTTACTTGTATATCAACTGCATGTGGCAGTGACGTATGTAGGGCTCTGTCCTCACGGCATCCTCCTCTCACTTCGGAATGTCCCGAACACCCCTCACAACCTTATATCCCCGGATTCTGCTAAAAGCCCCGAGTTCAAAGCCCCCAAAGCCCGCAGACACCGCAAACACCCGTCCCAGCAACCCCAGGAGCTCAATTAATCATGGCCAGAAAATATATGTCTGGGACACACCCACCAGGCCCTGTAAGAATCGGACATCGGGAGCACATCACTGTCCGTCCACCTTCTATTCGCAGCTCTCAAGCCACTGGAATGCCCACTGAACCAATCAAGTGATGGCCTGGCGCAGCTCTACCCTGCATGACTTTGCAGGGTACCAATAGCAAGTCAGCGGCTGAAGCAGTGTCAAAGAGGTTCTGGTAGTCCAGACGTCAAGAAAATAAGATCGTGGAAAATGTAATATAAGCTTTGAGCTCTCTCCACAATCTGTAGCTTGAGTGAATGCTTACTTGCCGGAATCAAATCAATTCGAACTGTGAACAGAAGAGATCTTACGCGTCGTCCTCATCATCACCAGCGTCTCCAGCTTTGAAGTCGAAGCAGGCACCCAAATTCCTTTGTATGCGGTGCAGTGTTCTGGCACGCACAGCACAAAGTCCTGCCATCACCTACCCGGTTCTTACAAACGAGGAACAAAACGAAGCGGAAAGAATATAATGGCGCATGCCCAAGTAGAGCAGCAGCCGCGATTCAGCGAATCGAAATCAACAACAGTAACTGATACGACAATGGAGGACAGCAAGAGAGAAGAAGCGGAGGCAGAGGCCACCAAGCCGTCCTCCAATTCCCAGGACATATCTGGCGTGGAAACAGAAACGGAGAAGAAGACTGAAGTGGTAATGACAGAAAAGGAAGCCCAAGCCAAGAAAGACGCAGAAGAGGACATGCAATATCCGCATGGATTGAAGCTTTGGATCATTCTGGGCGCATTATGTCTGGCTGTGTTCTTAGTGGCACTGGACCAGACAATCATCTCGACGGCCATTCCAAAAATCACGGATCGCTTCAAGAGTATACAGGATATTGGATGGTAAGCGATATCTAAGCTGGAAAAGCCTGGATCAACTTATTTTCTATCGAACCCATGCTGACTTTTGAAGGTATGGATCATCCTATCTCTTGACGGCAACAGCACTCCAGCCGACTTTTGGACGGATATACACCATCTTTGATGTAAGAGAGGGGCAGACTTCTATGAGTCTTAAGAATTGGAAGGTCTGACAATTGTGTAGATCAAGTACACTTTCATGGTCGCCATAGTGATCTTCGAAATCGGGTAAGTGACCCAACAATGTCCATTACCATCATCTACTGACCATATTCAGCTCTCTCGTATGCGCAACAGCACCAACAAGTAATGCCCTAATCGTAGGAAGAGCCATAGCTGGAATGGGCACCGGTGGACTCTTCTCTGGAGCAATTGTTATTCTGGCTTATTGCTGTAAGTCTCTGATTCCATCTGTTGATATCCTACGACCAAGGGTTCCAGAGCACCGAAGCACCAAATAAAGTGCCTGAGATTCCTCCATATCACTTGAGATTCTCTATAAATCAGGGCTTACATACTCATTCAGTACCGCTCAGGAAGCGACCCGCGGCTTTCGGTCTGATCGGTGGTATGTGGGGTATTGCATCTGTAGCAGGACCACTTCTGGGAGGAGTCTTCACGTATGCCACATCCTCACTTACACATTTCCATCATGAAACTAATACGGCACATAGCGACGAGATCTCATGGAGATGGTGTTTCTACATCAAGTAAGCCTTTTTCTCGTTCAACCCCCATCTCACAGCTCCAGACTAACCACCATGGAAGCCTCCCAATCGGCGCCGTCTCCATAGTAGTAATCTACTTCTTCCTCCGCATCCCTCGGGAGAACAACCCCGACAACCTCTCCGTAACCCAGCGAATCCTCAAACTCGACCTAATCGGCGCGTCGATCCTCGTCCCCGCCGTAATTTGTCTTCTCCTCGCTCTCCAATGGGGCGGCTCCACCTACCCTTGGAACAACTCCCGCATCATCGGCCTGTTCATCGGCTTTGGTTTATTGACTATCATTTTCGTATACACGCAGATTCGACTTGGTGATCGAGGGACCCTGCCACCGAGGCTGTTCAAGAATAGGAATGTGGTTTGTGCATTGGCTTTTGCTCTTTTCTGTAAGTCAAACAACCCCTTCCTTCCGTTATTCGTTCGCATCTGCCCCTACTTCATATCAAAACTGCTAACACTCGCTATTGCAGTTGGCTCCGGCTTCTTCGCCATCATCTTCTATCTAGCCATCTACTTCCAATCAGTGAAAGGCTCCTCGGCTACGAAAGCAGGAATCCAGTAAGTAAACAGCCTTCGATGTCACCTCATACACCCCCTTCTCACTTCCCCCGCGCATCTGAAGTTCCCTACCACTTCTTCAAGGTCCAACCAATGCTACATCCTCTCAATCTCCCAACAACCAACTGACACCCTTTCTCCCCTCACAGACTTCTCCCCCTCCTAATCAGCACCGTCCTCTCCTCCATCGTAACTGGCGGTCTGATCACCGCCCTCGGCTACTACGTCCCCGTAATGCTCTTCTGCATGGTACTATTCTCCATCGGCGCCGGTCTAATCACCACATTCGACACACACACTCCCTTCGCACAATGGTTCGGCTACCAGGTTCGTCCCTCCCTGCCC
>JAFJYH010000144.1:0-112619 GCA_017365405.1 Cadophora malorum | reverse complement strand
GGGTTGGGTTGGGTTGGGCTTCGGTTTTCAGCATTGCGGCATCGGTCGGAATTGGCATTTCGCAGCATTTCACACACTTGTAGCGTGGTGTTTGTTTCATGATCATGAGATTCCCCTATACGCGTTCGGTTGATTGGAGCTAAATTTCGGAGGAGTTGCAATGATATATACAGCCTGACGGACAAACAAACAAACGGACATTCGGATCGGAAATCTGGGAAAGGAGCAAAGCGAAAGAGCAGCGCAGCAAGGCGAAGCTATGGAAATGCAAAGCAATGCGCAACAAAGGCGGATGGGCATGTTAAACTGGTGTTTTTTGTTATGTTACATTGCGTTGGAGCGGACTGGGCTTTTACCTGGCTGTCTTGCTTGATTGTCTGCATTTTTCACCATGCATGGACTTTCGTCATCATCGATCTGGCGCTTCTGCTTATCGGATACGTATCTGCTGTCATTTCCACCTGGCGTTTAATTTTGTCACTGTCATTCTCTTCTGTTGCCATTTCTGTTTTCGTCTGGTCTTTTTTCTTTTCACTTCGCTTTCAAGCACAGGCATAATTGACATACTGGCTTTTACTCGATTCAGGTTGCTCTTTTGTTGCAAAATTTCACGAGCGAGAGGGATGGTTTCATTTGATTATTTGGTTGGTGGATCCGTGTGTGATGTTAAAGACGGATGGACGGATTTGATGTACGATGACCGAACTGAACTGGATTGTGCTTTTGCGTGTAGCTAGCTGGTAAAAGCAGTAGAAGGTAGGGGGTCTGGGGTAGCTAGGAGTAAAGCGAAGCAAAGCGGGGAGCATGGGAACTGGCAAATGGAATACATGGCAGGCATTCACATCAACATAACATATTTGCGTCATTTGACAGTCTTCCCTTCTCTATTTTCACCATTTTGATATGGTACGTCATGTTTGGGATGATTATTTGAAAGACAAGCAGGCAGGCTGACGGGACTTGGGACCGGGCGGCTGGGTGGAAAAGGCGTCTCTTCAGATCGATTCATA
The DNA here is from genome assembly GCA_017365405.1 of Cadophora malorum. Taxonomy (NCBI): domain Eukaryota; kingdom Fungi; phylum Ascomycota; class Leotiomycetes; order Helotiales; family Ploettnerulaceae; genus Cadophora; species Cadophora malorum. The sequence continues at coordinate 111,609 of JAFJYH010000144.1, read as the reverse complement.
TCTATACCTCTTCTCTCTTTTGTTGTCTGGGCATTGATTTGAAGACAGACAGACAGGCAAGGAAGCATTATCTAGGGGTATCTAGCGAGCGAGCGAGTGCAGTGTACTGCGAGCAAATGCATGCATGCGAGCGACGCGACACTTGAGAATTACACAGACATTTTTCATGGCCCCTCCCTCCCTCTCTTCCTGACACTCCCTTGAGAATAAATACACGACACGATATGAAAGATCCCACGGCCCTCGACCCTCGACGCGATCTTCCCTTGCCCAGCTCCGAGAACAGAATTCAATACACTGACTAATTACAAAGCAAGGGAAACAGTCGGAATGTCATGTCCTTCCACGATCTTGCTTCCTTTGTTCATTTATAAATCTCACCCGTCCATCTGCTCCTCACCTAGTTACTAAATCACTAGCTACCGACTTAACTAATGTTCACCATTCTTTCAACGAACCAAAATGATATAACAAGCCCAACCAGATATACATTCCTCCATCTATCTTTAGATCACGATCCCAACCTCCCTCCCTGCACAGACAAATCCCCCAGGTTCCAGATGCACGCAGATCATGATGCTCGATGCTCGATGATGATGCACCCCACGTTTCGTGTGTTTTCTTACAGTACTTGGCACAGTAACATTTCTGGTCCTTGTACTGTGCAGTATGTTCTTGCATGGATTGGGGATGAGATGAGATGCCTAGGTGTATAATTCGTCTAATGTTGGGGTTTCTAATTTGGGAGGGGAGATGGATGTTGGATGTTGGATGTTGGGGGGTAGGGGAGTGTTGGCTTTGAGATGTGACAAGGAAAGAGATGGGAAATATTGAGAGCTAGAAGACTGGGATAAGTAAAGTAGATTTCAGACTATAGCAATTTCAAAGGAATATAGCTACAAGAACGTAGGTACGATATGAGGTCTGTGAGACTTTACACTGCGGCTCTCAAATTTGTAAGAAGGAAACTGTTGGTTGAGTCACAAGTATCTACGTGATAATAAAATACATAGAGAGAGATACGCAGATCATCCATATATAGAGATACTTCATCAAGTGCTCGAAAGTATTGTTCATTTTGGGAGATGTTAATGAGGCTGAACTCGACTGATGATGATGAGGTTGCGATAGTGGGGCAGAAGCTCCAGGTAGGTCTACAGCTGAAATAGCCTAGCGTCCACACTAGCGCCAGAAGTTTCTTGACTTGACCTCTTCGCACTTTTTCGCAGAGAGCTTTCTTCCTCTTCATCCTCTCGACATCGCGCAACACCACCACCTTGCTTCGCACCGGCTGCGATGCAATCAGGCATACTTCTGCTAGATGCTTCAATGGCCTAGCTCAATGTTCCCTTGCTTTCTCTTCCAGCTACCTGTGCTGTGCGATGTCGTGGCCGGCGAAATGGGAGTGTGAAAATATCCATGGTACGTTCGGTTGATTCTCCCTTCATACACACACTACTCCTCCCTCTTTCAATGATGAACTTTCGTGTCGCCCCTATCTTAAAGAGCCCCTCAACCAGGCTCCGTGGTGATTAACCTGTCTAAACCAAACGGACTATCTGATCTTTCTTCCAACCTTCTCCATCTCGACTATCTCTGCAGAGACGAATCAAAGCTAACATTGCTTTCAAGACAGACACGATCCGTTTCAACTGTGAGTACACCTGCACATACCTCCATTGTCAGAGGGAAGAGAGAAGAGTTCACGACATCAACATGATGACTAAAACATATACTATCAAATGCCGACTATCAATGACGAGCAAACTGGTTCGATTACCTGATATTGTTGTCGTGGACTCGCTGCTTCTCGTATTACATACACATACACTCTCAGTATCCATACTGACTTCAACCTCGATGCACAGAACCTACAGTTTGCTACACATACCTCTCCGCGGCAGACTAATACTTGGTATGTTCACAACTTTCATGCTTGTCTCTGACTGGGAATCCAAGTGGTGGTGGGAACGGGGACGACAGCCTATGATGTAACAAATCCATGCTAATGCTGACGGTACTTACGTATCGGATGCTGAAAAAACTTCAGACTTTTCATCTTTCAACTGAGGCTTTTACCTTTTCTTGCATATATCACTGTGTTTATGTTTGGGATTTGGACGAGGCTAATTTTGTCCTTGAAGACTAGGATTTATGACGACTTTTCAGGAAGACATGTAATTTCTTGTATTGAGATGGAGGCTGGTTGGAGGGAAGCACGTCGGAGATGGACTTACTCGTACCATACATGTTGCTTCATACAATTCCAGGTTTTCAATTCAATGAAGCCCTTCATGACCTTCCAATCGTCGTGCATGCCGATGCTCCATTCTTGTCCAGTCTGATCTCGTGCTTTCTACTAGGAGGTGTTTAAATCAAAGGATTGAAGCTTTTCGTTCTGCAGCTCAAAAAGACTTGACTGCGTTGGGCAAGACGGCGTGAGCACCTCTATCCTCACCAAAACCCCTACTTCGCATATGCACAGCTTGGGTCCAAATGGCCAAGACCTTTGGTTCGCTCTTCTGAGGAAGAAGAAAGGAGGGACTCGTAGACGATGATCTGGCAACGTTGCAAACCCGACGCTGCTTTCCTACAAAAAAGTCGCTCAGATGCGGCAGCATAATTTTGAAAGGTTGTTCAGTTTATCACAAACTCCTGTCCAAACACCTCTATGCAAGACCAACCCAAACTTTAGAAGACATCGATCATTTCCCCGGCCTCTCCAAATAGAAGAACTGCATATCACTCATCTTCCCCCCTCCTTCATTCACAGCCCTCACATGAAAATCCTTCACCAACTCTCCCTTCTGAAACCCAGCTTTCTCCAATACTCTCACACTCCCAATATTCTCCGGATCCGCACCTGCCTCCAGCCGCGTGAAGTCTTTGTTCTCTGCTCCAGAGCGTCAGCATTTTCAAACCATCTCAATATTATCGTTACATTTTCAAGAATGAGATGATTGTCAGGTGATGGAGTAGTAGCAAACCTTCAGATTCCCAGAACATTTTCAGAAACATAGTCAGCGTCTCAGACATATATCCTTTCCCCCAATACTCCGGGTTGATCTTATATGCCAACTCGCCTTTCCGGGGGGTTCCGACTATGCCTATGATCTTTGGCTGCTCGGCTAGCGTTTTTGAATTGACTTGGGCGTTCGCATCGGTCCCATTGGCACTCATTGACATGGACTTGCTAGATGCACTGGGTTTGAGCATGATCGCCCATCTCCTATTCCAGGGCTTTTCCGGGGTAGGGAAACTGTCGAGCATCAAGAGTCGAGTCTCTTCGATAGTCTTGTGTGGTGCGCCTCTACTAATTGCGGACCCGACTCGTAAGCTCAAGCGGTGTAACAAAACACCTCAGCGAGAACTTGAGGACTCACGACCAGAGCATAGAGCCGGACGAAGACATGATCTCGAAGTAATCTTGAAGGTGGTACTCCAGGTTGAGTGGTTGCAACCAAAGCCGCGAGGATTCGGCGGCGTACATTGCGGCTACTTTATACCAAGTTTTGGGGATGAAGCTCTCTGAAGTACTTGAACTCAACTACGACGCAATCATACGTAGGCACCTGTAATGTCGTCCCTAGGGAAGGGTGGGGGCGATCCAACTTCACATTGTGGTCACACGATGACTAGACCTGTTAAGGAGCCACTAATCCTAATAAAGCCGACTTTTTCCAGGATTCCGTTCTTCTTTCCTGTTTTCCGCAGTCGTGGAGACATGATATCGGACGGTCTCAGTCTGACGATAACTCACCCTTACTCGCTTCGCTGAGCTGGCCCCAGCTCGATGAAAATATTGGGCACCAGGACAGACTCATATCTTGTTCCACTGGCCACAGAAGTGACATTCTCTTTTCTTCATCGCGCTCTATGGATGCAGCTGGAGAAGGAGAAAAGGAACAGCGTTGCTTTTCATGCATAGAAACTCGAGCCTCTACATTACAGAGCGATGAATGGTGTGTTCATTCCAAAAACGATATACGCTGTATCAACGTTCCATTCTCGATTCCAGCTTCCACTTCGTGTTAGGATTAGCAGGAACCGACCAGTCACAGCTCTTCCAAGCTCCAAGCTTTAAATCTCAAGCGATATAGAGTCTTGATCTGGCGTTATTTGCCGAAATGGGACCCAGCTCTCGTCTCCACGTTCCATTACTTGGCTCCTGAATTGGAAAGTGACCAGTTCGTTTATCTAGCTGCACTCGCGAGAAAACCTACCAACGTCCTCCGTAGAAGCAATACAGTTCTCGGTAATCGATGTATTCAATGAGACTTCTTTCCTCCATACCACTTCTCTGCTCGGTACATAAACCTAGCCGATGTAGGTAGTGGTAGGCTCTGGAAGAGGAAGGGTGGGGCTGGCGACGGCGTTTGTTGATTCTCGGCTAAATGCCAAAGCACCCCTTAAGATCAGCGAAACAAAGCAAAATAGAAGGTGAAGTTAGAGAAAGCGGCAGCATGTAACACCCCCGAACAAGCGAATATACGCATCACTCAGTTCAGTTAGTTCTGGTTTTGCGGGTATCTGAGAATGTTATAAGTTGGCACTCCGCTCTGTCAAATGAACATGTTGGGGTCGAGAAATTGTATCTTACGCGCCGTGCTACTTAGCGAAAGCGGAATTGAGTCGGAAGGTTAGTTTCTTGTAGGCTTTCAGAGTAGACTTGAGTATCTGTGGCATTTCTGTTTCAGACTCCTCGGTGTCCCTTATCCACTCCGATACGTACTTGGCGATGTTATCGTCTCGTTCTGATATCTCTTGAACAACTGAATCCTCTTGTGAGACCCCACTGGTAAGAATTGGTAGTGACGACGCAGACATGATCGAAATTATGGGACCTAAATCCCAACCCACGAGACCGAGAACGCCAGGAATTGGCTTCAAGCAGCCAACACAATCTGCTCTCGGATACATATGGAGAGCATACTTCTCGACGTCTCCAAGTTTCAATCCACGATCAATGGGATTAACATTCCCAAGGCCCGAACTTGCTGGCTTTGGTCGGACCAGCTTCTTCCCAATCTGGCACCCAAGACGGCAGCCCTTTTCGTCGCTTACACAAGTCCAGAGTCACGACATGGTATAGTATTGATGCATTTCGATTGACTTCCGTGTGCTTTCGGGCAATTTCCTCATACAGCTGTTCAATTGATTTGTTGTAGTCGACATGAAGCATACTTCGCGTTGAGTCTGATGTCAGTCCGAGGTGCGCGAATATCATATCTCTCCCATCAGACACGCCAAAGCCTCTGCGTGACTCCATTATCTGAAAAAGATCTGCTAGCGAAACCGAAGTCCGTATTTGGACAGCATCTTCGAGCCTCCGGGCTTTATAAGATCGCCGAATGGCATTCATGCCATCTAGAAGGTCATGGCTATGTGGCTTCCACGTGCCTGAATCTGACATGCTAATACAGCGTGAGAACTCATCCCACTTGATTCGATATTTGCCGCCTTGTAACCAAGGAGAAACGGAAAGGACGAGCTCTTGAAGGACCCAAACTCGGGAAAACCATGGGCGGTTAAGTACATTGTCTTGTATCAAAGTTTCCAACGATCCTTTGGTGCTCATTGGATTTGTACCGGATATTCTAAGCTTAAGTAATCGCATGGTCCGATCTAGTTCCATTGTAGGTTCGCCAAGAAATATGATGGTATGAGTAGCGAGTGAATAGATGGATCCCATCATTGCGACCTGGGCATTGCGATCCTCGATGCTGTTTTGATCGATGCAAACGCCATCAGCCCAGACGCGAACGAGTCTGCTTTCATCTCTGAGGTGCCGCAGGGCGCAATGTAAGGAAGCCGTGATTGCGAGAGGACGATCATCGACTACAATTGTCCGTTGAAGAGAAGCGTCTCCCCAAACGTATGAAAGTGCCACATAGTGCTCGAGAATGTCCTCGGCGCAGGACTTTAGGCTGACATGGACCAGGGAACAATTGATCTCGGTTTCGAGGCTGGGCGCCGGCTGAAGGTGGATGAGTCTGATTGTATCCGATGCAGCTATGGGTTGGTATTGATATGTGGTGGTAGTCATGATTTGAGCCTTGAAAGAAGCATGGCTTCTTATGCTTATGCTTATGGAGGAGCGGTGGTAGTGAGTTAAGGTGTTGCTTCTTGGCTCAGCTCTGCCCCTTCAGATCCTGATTGGCTAGCCGAGCGCGGATGCATGAGAGTGACCAAACAAGCTTTTATACTGCAATGGACAAGCATTTCAAAATCAGAATCGGTCTTGATATTATTCATGAACTGCCCCCTCTGCCACATGTATGCATAACTAGCTTCCCCTCTTCGTACCTCCCTCAACCACTCCAATGTATCGCACAAAAATCAACACATCACAGCACATCCCACCTCCCAAACCAAGCATCCCTTCCCCTTCGCACTCCGCAAGAGAAGAAAACCATCATACAAGAAAAAGGGGAATAATGAGGTATGCATCCATCCTTCATGTTCAACATGCGATTAATCTTCGACAGACTCCACCACGCACGCACAGACAGACTTGGTCATTACACAAAAATATAGAAAAAGGAGATTGTTGACTTGGTTGCTTTGATAGGTGATCATTGTGGTTGATCGTAGGCCGTGAATGATGAATTACTCGCTCTCTGTAGATGATGCGGTTTTGGTTTGCTGCTGCAAAATCAGGAAAAAGGAAAGACGTGACAGTCGTAAAGAGAAGTCCGTGATTGGATATGGTAATGCTGAGTAGACCTGCTCAGTCTGTTCGTCGCATAATGCTGTTTCGGCTCTTTGTCCGTTGCTGGGCAGGGCTGGGTCTTGAGCCAGATGCTGCGCCAATGGTCGAGGAATGACGGCTCTTGACAGAATGGCTGTGTAGATGGCCAACGTCGTGTTTACCTGGAGTCTTGTTAGTACGCTTTCTTGGTCAGAGTCTTGTGGAACTTACCATCACAGCAGGCTCTGACATTTTCGAGCCTGTCGGATTCCCGGTCTTGCTTTTCGTATTGCTCTCTCAAATCTTCGGCACTATCATGGACCTCGCTAGCCTCATATATCTGGCCGCTCTCGCTCATGCTATGTCTGCTGCGACGGCTGGAATATGACTTTGAAGGCTCGCCTGGCTTCCAGTAGCTGCTCAACCGCGACGAGAACGTACCCAACGATGGACGAGTCGTTGTTGAAACGAGGCGAGGTTGTTCATCGATGCGAGTCGACTTTGAAGGAGACTCGTTACGTGTTGTACGGCTGTTGTACGAGGAGAGAGAAGCTGGGCCACGACGAGTGCTACGATTACCATTGCCAGGGTTGAATTCATCAACATCTTCTTGTGTCAAGGCGCCATTAGCAACAGATTCGGTGTCTCCAACAGCTTCTTCACCAGTTCTGAGAAGAAGATAAGACAAAGCGTTAAACCATGTCTCGTGTCGTTGTCCAGTAGTAGCAGTGAACTTCACGGATCGTCCAGGCGTCATAATGATCAAACTCTTGCGGTGCAGACCAGGTGGCATTGGGTTGTCGTCAGTCACCACCCTGACGGCTTCGATGGGAACGCTCTTGGCCTTTAGTTCAGTCCTGCCTGTTCCAGATGGATCACGGTCACTCCAATAGAGTGTTCGGGTGTACGGATGAACCCAGAAATAACGTCTATGTCTGTTCTCTGACATAGCGCCACGGCCAGCCTTTCTAGTATATTTCCATAGGTATTCTCCGATCATGGTCTGGGTGATGGCATTGATCATACGTGGGTCGGTCCCTGGGTCGAGGCCGCCAGGCAAGCCAGCCTTCATGTTGAAGCGAGTATCAATCTCGGACACAAATGATGAGACCGATGAGGCTCTGGATCTGCCAGTCCGGGTTGGAGAATGAATCTCCGCAGTCCCAGCAGAAGAATGAATCGGTCCTGGAGTTGTTCCGGCTCTGATGGAGATCGGACTCATTGGTGGCTGAGAACTTGGCGTTCTGGGTCTGAAAGACGGGTTTTTGTAGGCAGATGCTGGTAAGGATGGAGGTCCCATGCTTCCAGCTCCTCCAGATGAAGAGTTGGAGCGCTGAGCCGAGGCTGGCAGTGATGGAGGACCCATGCTACCAACTCCACCAGATGAAGATCCAGATCGTTGAGCTGCAGCAGCAATGACCTGCTTGTGGTCCATTGGCAAAGGTGGATGAACGCTGGTGATCGAGTTATTGCGTGCGCTTCCAGCGCTCCCAGGTCGCTTCAAAACAACAGCGTCATGAACAAAATCGGGCTCTGCCATCTTGGACCTGGCTCTACCAACGCTACCAATGCTCTCTTGTGATCTCTTAGCTCGAAGGGAAACCGGGATAAGAGGCATACGAGGTGAAGAAGGCGATTTGTTACCGTCTTCAGCAAGAACGTTATCCTGTCTCTTGACACGCAACATCTCATCAATTTGAGTTGCTGTCAATGCAGTCTGCGAGCTCTCGTCGATCGTCTCTACGCGAGCCTTCTTCGTAGCACGCTCATGAGGATTGCTCGATACCTCCTTGAAAGGACGTTGAGACTCGGGAGTCTCTACCAAAGGAGAGTCACTTGGCGACTGGCGAGTCTCGTCTTCCGCAATGATTGGCGTGGCAGGTGCCTTGCCCTTGCTCCATCCAAATACAGAACCGAGGAAGTTGTTCTTAGGGGTCTGGGGTTGCTCTCGTTCAGCGAACTCATCATCTGCATCATCCCTCGGAATGATTACGCCGTCTCGTCTAGGGCTACGAGAGATGGGCTCTGTGTCGAGAAATTGAAGAGAAGAAAATGCTAGTGGTGCAGGTACTGGTGCTGCTCTGGGGGTAGCGGGCTCGACTTCCTTCACAGGCTCAGCGTCGACAGGTGTTTCGGCATCAGTAGGTTCAATTTGCTCGGAGACAATATGAGACATTGTCAAAGGATTCGCCATGGCTTCTAGGCTAGCAAGACTGGCCATAGGAGTATGAGCACGGGAGGCTGGTGGAGACGGGAACTTGGCAAGCTTCTCCTCCATGACCTCTGGATCATACTGAGAGCTCATGTCACTATAGGTCGAATCGGACACTGGTCTTGCACGATCTTCGCGAACAGTGAGGTAACTGTTCATCTGGTCATTCAACTGCTCCTCATGCCATTGGACTGCGACATCTGACATCTTGGGCTTGACTGGAGTGTCGGTTGCAGTGTTCTTGTCGCTCGTAACACGCACTGGTTCCGGCTCGGTTGAAGTGTGGTTGTCGCTCATTACACGAACCGGTTCTGGTTCAGTCGATGTATGACTGTCACTCATGACGCGGACTGGTTCTGGCTCCGTCGAAGTCTGGCTATCGCTCATCGATCGTCTTGGCTCCGGCTCAGTCAGAGTGTGACTGTCACTCATCGATGGGCGAGCATCTGATCCTGCCGAAGAGTCCTTTCCGGCAACAAGGTGTGCAGCCTCTGTTAGAGCAGCTCCTGCTAAACCAGCTCCAACCAATGGAGCAGTGCCTTGGGGGACAGCTGGCTCTGGTTGCCATGGCTCAGTCATCATTCCGGAATCGACCATTGGAAGTCTTGGAACAGGTGGCGTCGAAGGTAGGAGAACAGGAGTTTCGCCAAGAACTGGCTTCGCAGTTCCAGGTCTCGACGTCGGTGTCGCTGATTGAGACAAGAAATTAATGCGGCTTGGAGTGCCTTGCATCGAGTCTTCCTCATCACTCAGGTCGCCAAGCTCAGCAAACAAACTTTGGCCAGCAGCTTGAGGTGTCCCATTCTGGCTACTGTTTGCAAAGCTTGCTGGACTGCTCTGAAAGTTAGGCTCTTCGCTTACAGCTCTTGAGCGTCGGTTAAGACCACGGCTGACTCGAAGACGTAGACGTTGAGGCTGTTGCGAAGTTGGTGTCTTGACTTCTTCATAGCTATACTCGTCCCCTGACGTTGATGCAGTACTCTGGAAAGATTGGCGATTTCCAGCTTTGGTTAAAGCAAGCGGCGGAGGTCTCTGTCTTGTAGTTCCGGCTGGTCCTTCGGTCTCTGTAAGTTCGTCACTGCCGCTCATTTCTTCAACTCCAGTCTGAAAGTCTTCCGTCTCTGTGCCGCGCTCATTTGCGGTCTCGAACGCATCGGTGGTATCCTGCTCATTGGCAGTCTCAAAATGATCACTGGAGTCATTGACAGACCGGGAAACATTCCCAGCACCTGGAGCAGCTCGAGCAGCAGCTTGGCTGGGGCTTCTCTGGCCATCATCTTCTTCCCAATTTGGATCTTCGATGAATACTTCGCTTCTGCTGTTCCTCAACCCACCTAGCTGGCCAGGTTTCAGAGGCTTCTTGAATTCTCTGGAGTCGACCTTGCGGCTTCTCTTTCCATTTCCTGAGCCAAATTCGGTTCTGCGAGCATCCAGCTCATCTCTGGCATCCTGTAGCATGCGTTTCAGCTCCAATTTTTCGGTCTTCTCTCGATGAATGTTGCCCTTCAAGTTTTGGATCATGCGATGAGCATGATGCAGTGAGCTCTTGAGAGTTTCGGATTCGAGCATACTGTGCCTAGGGGTTCCCTTGATAGGAGATGGTGGCGGCGAGTGCTCTGGAGTGACGTTGTCAGGCGCTGTTTCAAAGTCCTCGTCACTCAGTCCTCTAGATTGCTGCTGATCCTCGAATCTACCTCGTTGGCTTGCTACAGCTCTAGCAAGTTCCTGATTTTGGCCGGTCAAGTCCTCAACTTTACGTTGCAGCGCACCTCGCTCGTTGTCAGCCATGGTCATGCTTCGCTTCACGCTGCCCAATTCCACTTCATGGTGCTTCAGAGCAGCTACATGATCCTCAGAAAGCTTTGCATGGCTCAGTTTGATTTCATCCAGTTCCTTCTGCGCGGCACTCTTCTCGGCTTGCAAGACGCTGAGATTTTGGTTCAATTTCTTTTCCCGGTCTGCTGATTCCTTCGCAGCAGCTAGATACTCGTGAATCTGCGTCTCCAGATTCCAGTTCTCGTCCTTATACCGGTGTTCGCTCTCATCGAGGCTTCTGAGTCGCTGGCTGAATCCTTCCGCCTCAATTTCTAGCCTCGACTTCTCCAGAGTAACCGTCTTAAGCGATTCCTCCTTCTCTGCCAACAGAGCTTGCAGATGCCGTACTTGTGATAGAAGAGATGTGCTGATTTCTGTTGCGAACTCAATGTCATGGACTCGACTTGACGGTTGGTTTCGTTGCTTCCGATTTGGTACGCTTAACTTTGAGGGAGAGTTCGTAGCTTGACTTTCAAATTTCGAAGGACTAACAGAACGCTGTAAAACGTTAGATGAAGATCATTTCCTGGTTAATATAACCGTGCTACTTTGCGTCACCTACATATGGGGATCCACCAGCCATCTCAGCACTTGATACTCTTGATTTTGGCAGAAACGCCCGTGCCGTCTCCCGCCCAACCTCGTTGTACTCTTTTTCCACCTCAACAAGCTTCTGGCGCAATTCTGGCGTGATGTCTCCTTCGCTCTGCTGCTTCTCAACATCCTTCAAGCGCTCTGCCAAGTCTTTCCTCTGTTGTACGAGCGTGGTTCCCAGCTTCGAGGCCTCTTGTATACGTCGTTCTGTCTCGGCGAGATGGGCTTCTAAAGCGCGCTTTGCTTGATCAGGAGATGCTGTCGGACCGAGAGCAAAAAGCTGGTTGTCGAAATGGGAGAAGCGATGGTGCCCCGAGCTGGTCGATGCAGAGAATGGGTCTTGTTGATCTGAAGACATGAAGTCGGATTGAGATGCCAGAGACGGCTGGTCTGCAGCTAGGGAAGTAGCCATATTGGCGGCGAGCAATCAAAGAGCTCCCACGAAGGTGGCTCTGAACGTGGACACGTCACCCCAGGCGTAGAGGAGGTACAGAACACGCTCTGGTCCTGCTATCCACTTCTTCTCTTTCACGCCACCTGCCACAAATATATTTGGTCTGTCCAAGACAGGCTGTCTGTAGGTCGTGGAGACGAAATTAATTGTAGAAATGGAGAATTGTCTCCTGTGCGACTCCGTGCTAAACACAAAGAGTGCTTGGTTTCACTGGAATGCTGATGGTGTTGTGGTGAAGTCCCTGACCTAAGCTGCGTTGATTGGGCTAAGGGGCGCGTTCCTGAGTTATGACGGGTCGCTCCTCACTGAGACAGATGGGACTTATAAACAATTATCGTCAATGTGACCAATGGATTCGGATATGCGACCAGGACCCAGGCTGGGGTCTTGCGAGAGGAAAAGAGCGTCAAAAGTAAACAAAGAGCGAGGTTAGAAAGGGTGACGAGTTGAGTGAGGAGAACGATCTGGCGTCGATCACGATTAAAACAGCAAGTGCGGGCTGCTTGTGCTGGACTGGACTGGGCAAGTTCGCGCAATAAGCTACCTGACCAGGATGTCGATGCAGCGATGTGACTGGATACACAAGCTCTCTGTTGTTTTCTGCTCTCCCTGGAGGAATGTTTTAATTGGCTGTCGGCGACCCAAAACAACAACACAGAATGGATCCCGATCAGTCAGAACTGGGGCTTGCATTGACGACGTAATTTCAGTAAATAAACTTTGTTGCAAGGAGTCCGACGTTCATCCTAGTAAAAATAGATGTTGTTCTCGTGTTATTCTAGAACGCGCGTGCGAATTCACCAGTGCATTCTTTGACCTTCGAGCCTGAGGCAAGAACAATCCATTCCGTCCGTGCATTAGTCATCCAGTCATCTTCGTTTCCTTGAAAAGGCTGTTGGACAAGGCTGAAGATCAAGATCAACAGACTACAAAGTGGCATCGACACCGTCACCACGACCTCTTTACACTCAAATTTGGGATCAGTTGTTACAATGGACTCAACAGAGTCAACTCCCGCTGCTCCAGTAGCACTCTTTAAGAAACGCGGCGGTAAATCCAACTTTCGCAAGAGAGCCGCCACTCCACCTCCCGCATCAGACAGCGATTCAGGAGACTACTCCTCCTCAGAAGACGAGTCCGGACACAAGATCAAGCGAAGGAAGAAGAATACTGGCGCTGTAACCGTATCTTCCAAGAACAATGCCAGCTCAAAAGCCGACCTCACGACGACCAAATACACAGCAGAGCGAAGCACCACAATCAAGAGCTCCAACGATGCGACCAAGCAGACGAATTGGTACGACGAGAACGCCACAGATGCGCTATCCAGCAAGAATTTACTAGGATCGACGAGAGCTGCGCCCGATGGTACATACAAAGGTCTGGCGAATGCAACATCCTTCATTCAGAAGAATCCAGACGCTCCAAATCGAGTCGTTGGACCCGTGAAAGCACCTACGAACATCCGAACCATTACCGTCACAGACTTTGCGCCGGACGTCTGTAAAGATTACAAGCAAACCGGCTTCTGTGGTTTTGGAGACAATTGCAAATACTTGCATGCGAGAGAAGATTACAAAGCTGGTTGGCAGCTCGACAAGGAATGGGAGAATGTTACGAAGGGGAAGAAAGTCATTGGTGGCACCAAGATAGCAAGTGCCAATCGAAATGCGGAGGAAGAGGACTCTGGAGATGAGGATGCGATGTTGGAGGGAATACCATTTGCGTGTGTGATCTGCAAGGACAAGTATAAGGATCCGATTATCACGAAGTGCGGGCATTATTTCTGCGAGAGCTGTGCATTGAAGAGATATAGGAAAGATCCCAGTTGTGCTATATGTGGAGCTGGAACGGGAGGAGTTTTCAACGTTGCAAAAAATCTGAAGAAATTGCTGGATAAGAAGAGGGAGCGGAATGCAAGGAGGAGAGAGAAGGCCATCGAAGCTGGGGAAGAAGTCAGTAGTGAGGATGAAGATGAGTAGGCAATTGAATCGGAAATGCTCAATCCTTCTTTCCTGCGCAACAGTCCACGGGCCATGCATTGACAAGATATCAGCATGCCACAAGTCTGGTGTCGCTTCACTGCCTGGGATGGAGACCATGCAGTCTTGATTTAGTGTTTCGGGAGCAGCGAGCACGCTGAAAACTGCTTCGCCTGAAGGCTACCAATCAACAGGATTTGATACCAGCAACCAAGAAGAGGACAGTGCAAGCTCGGACTCCACCAGATCACCATGTGCAATAGAAACAGGCTGAGCTGGTGAGATAGAGTGAAAAGTCACAAACAATCCATAGTGTCTTTCAAATGCTTCTGAGTCAAATATAGCATTGACTCCGTTTTGATCGCAGTTTCTATTACAAGTGTTAGCTTCGTCCAATATCTGCCAACTGAAGGAAAGCTCAAGTCACTTTTGTCAAGGCGGTGAGGTTTTCTATCGTTCTCTCTTTCCGGCTCGTCTCTCATAATGCTGTCGCTTGCGCCGATGACGACGTCTCCTCTTCATCACAAACACATTGAGCTCGGTGCAAGTTTATTTCTAACACAGTATGCTCGAATCTATACCATCGCAACTTTCCCTTTTCTATCACCTCACTTCCTCCTCAGCCTGCTGAGCCCTTCCGATTTCCATTTTCCATAAGTCGGACTCATTCAACGACCTGTGCACCCTCAACAGGAACCTCCCATTTCTCCGCTCTCCTCCAAAACGTCTCCACAGCTGGTTTCGGTAATCCCACGCCCTTGGCAAACAAACCACCCTTGATATATGCTACCTCGGGCTCTTTCTCGGTTACAGAGTAGACGGCACTATTGAATGCATCAGTACTGTTTAAGAATCAAGCTTTGATCACCGTAAAACCAACTGTGATCATTTATGAACGAGATACGACGAGAAGGAGGTCGGGAACATATGTATAAGAGCAAGACTAGTAATATATTGTTCCCGTGAACCTAAATTCATAGTCTTGTACTTAGGAGGCGAAGGGAGGAGAGAGGAAGAAGCACGATTCAAGCAAGAGAGAAAACAGACTTACGAGCCACACTCCCCGCAAAAGTACCTCTTTAACAACCCTCCACTCGCCGTATCCCAGTCCTCATACAGTTTAGGCTCTCCAATAATCGTCACCTCCTTCGTAGGCATAATCACAAAGGACGAAAACCTATCTCAAGGACCCCCCATCAGCAAAGTACATTCACATTCAACCTCATCCTCAGCCCTTGTCCTCACCCAATCGCGTCCTCGCATTCCTAGATTTCACAGTAAAATAAATAAGATGTAACTCGAGAAGCTTTACAAAAGCGGTTCCACATGGGATGAGATCAAAGCAGGTAAGAAGAGAAGAAACAGAACCTACATCCCACCACTCGAAGCCCTACAACTCAAACAATGACACAGCACCGAATACGCCGGAAACGACGATCTCAAAAACTCGACGCTGACTTTTCCGCAATTGCAGGCACCCGTTATCGTCTCTGACCCCGTCTCGTGCTTCGCTGTTTCCGGTTTCGAGTCTGATGACGACGCCATCTTGCTGTTCCTCCTTTTCCTTGCCTTCCTTCCTTCCTTTCGATTTTCTTGACTTTTTCGGTTCGCTTGCTGCTTGAGCTATCTCGAGGGGGATCTTGAAGGTCAAGTAGGATATGCTTGTCACGAGATATATGAGACACAGTCAAAAACAGTGAAGAGATCCCTAATCCCAAGAAGAAAATAGAGTAGGGGAAAAAAATGAAATTGCAAAATACGAATCTTATATACTTCCTCAACACACCCAATCCTCTTCCTCTCACAGCATCCAAGACCCAAGAACGCTTACTACCCACCCTTTTCCTCAGTCCACCTCACCACCCTGGCATGCACAATCCCATTTGGGATGCCGTCGCGTACCAATCGATCCGGTGATAGGACATTGTGCTTAACACCCAAGAGCCCAATGGAGATTTAGTGATGGATTAGGAGGGGCGCTACGGTATGGTTGTTACCTTCGTGTCAATGTGGGTTTTCCCCTTTGGTGAGGAGATAGATCGGAGTTAAGATGGAAGTGATTCTGGATGGTATTGGTCTGAGCATGGGCATTTGTAGGTCTGCGGAGGTAAGCTGTGTGGAAGCTGTGTGTATGAAGGAGGAGGGGTAATTCAACTGGGTCGGTCAGATTTCTCGAAGTCCTCCTTCATGGCTGGCTGATCGAGGCCCGCACCAATTCACAACACGACATGGCCGGTACAACACAACCGCAACGCCGCAATACAGTAGGCTGGAGAAATTCGGAGTTCATTGATATGTATCATCTACTTCAACATCGGTCCATCCTTTCGAAAACCTGTCGACTATCTACTTACCTCTCGTTGATACATCCACCGATCCATCGATCCATCGATCCATTCATTCTTTCTTTCTGGTCGCCCAAAGCCTATCTGAAAAATCTCAATCTCGAATTTTTGTTGTGCGCGCCTTCCCAAATTCCAGTCATCCATTCATTGTTCATCAGCTGTCTCGCTCGCTCGATCAGTTGCAAAAAAGGGATGCACCTCCAGAAGAAAGAAAAATGTCGGAGAAAATATCTCCACAACACAAATACTCAAACGACCTGGATGCTGGGGAATGTCCAACATGTAAACGCCCAGCCATGCACGCGAGCTTGCTGAATTTCTCAACCCATCTGGAAATCCACTCTCCCGCCAGATTGACCCCAACCCTGGTTCATTATCCACTATCAGGTCCTAGATCAAGGTGCTCCGTTCGTGACGGGAACTTGGGCGGCTTGCAAGGCTTGTGTGGCTGCGGCGGCGGCGGCTGCTGCATTAATTTCTGCTTGATTTACAACACCTTGGACGATGGTCTGCTCGCCAGGGTTCAGGGATGTTGTAAGTGATTCATAAAGTTGGGGTTGTTCGTGTTGGAGTTCTGGGGGTGGTTAGTATGTAGAGTTTGAGGACTGCAGGATATTACTTACTCATCAGGGCGTCGCGGAAGAGTTGATATGGCTCAACCTTATCTAGAGGTGTCTCCAGAAGACTCTCCTCACCCAACTCATCATCGGAATCATTGTCCTCAAGGTTCTGGAACTTTTGTGCCTGTTGCGAGTGAGCAAGTGCGGAGGTAGTATTCATCGAAACTTACCTCTTCGTTCAAGAATTCAAGATAAGCGGTACTCTCATCTTTTCCATCGGCCTCATCCTCAGGCTCGTTATCATCGTTCCAAGCTGTATCGTCACCAGCCCACTCATCGTCCTCGTCGTCGTCGTATGCATCACCATCCACTGGGTAGTCATCCTTGAGGGCTTCTTCGCGATCTAGGGATGGTTAGCGCGAGATCCAAATGGGAGCAGACCGGCACTTACTCTTGGTGGCTGCTGGGAGAGTTTGGAAGAGGCGAACGATGCCCTGCATACTGTTAGCCGCCAAAAATTCGTTTAGAGAAGTCAACACGCACCTGAAGTAATCTTGGCCATCCTTGCTGAACACTGGTGGGAACTTGGTCGGCGTTGAGTGTGAGCAATGCTACGATGGCAGCAATTGATAGCTTCTTGTCGTGAACTCTGGTGAAACTGTCGATATTGGAGAACCACAAGCTGAAGAATTTGTTTGTCCAACCATTCGTCTCCAGAATATGAAGAGCCAAAACCTAATAAACCTATGTTAATTTAATGAGCGGAATGCCGAAACAATATTTACATACCGGGTTGTAGTAAATGGCATTGATGACCATCTCCATTAAATGGATTTTGTATGACTTAACCTTGACCTCAGAATTCGTCAAAGTGCGCATAGCAATTCCGATCTAAAGTTTGTTAGCAACCATGGCATACCTCGCAGTGTCGAGAAAGCTCACGAAAGATTGAACGTATTGATCGGCGTGACCACGGAGACTCAACATGATACCCTCAGCAAGCTTGCAAGCACAAATTCTGTCAACTCCGCCAACCTTCTCATCCGCGAACATATCCTGTACCATGCCGAACATTGCATCGAGATAAGCAGGAGTTTGAACGAGGTGTGCGGCGCCGTATTGTACAAAGTTATCAAGCGCTGGAAGCATGTCCTCGAGGTACAGCTCGGCACCAGCCTTGAATGTGGCGTGGATGAGCTCGAACGCTTGCCACATTGTTGGAGATATTGACTTAGCGGCGAACGTGCAGCTATCGATAATCTCAAAGACCTCATTGTACAGATCTGCTGTGATTAGCATATTGGCCCCACAGACGTGCTAATGGCTTACCATAAAGTTTGTTTTCCAAAGTCACCTTGATCACTGGCATCAGAATTGACTCCATGTGAAGCAAAACGTCTGGAGTACTCTCCAAGGTAAGAATCAGAGTGCCAATCGTTTGCAAGACACCCAAAGCAGTGATACTCTTATCATCCAAGTAATCACCGTAGCTCTCGTCATCATCACGCTTCTCATTCTTATCCAGCAGCTCTCTGACGATACGTAGGTATGTGTCTCGTAATTGCTCACTTAGTGCAACAGCGAATGGGGTTAATTCGGTTGCGAAAACCTCGACGAAGTCCTCCATAACGTTTGACAGAGCGTCAACATCGACCTCATTTGCAAGCTTGAGGAGCTGTTGCATAATCTGGGGAATGTTCTGTTGCATGTTTGTCCGAATGATGTCGTGTCTAATCAAAGGTTGCAAAGCAAGAGCAGCTTCTACACGGACCGGAAGATCTGGGTCTGCCATGCATTCCAAGATGTTGCGGTAAATGATGAGCAGATTGTTGGTATCCTTGAAGTCAAGTTGCTCAAATTTTTCCACAGTATCGCAAGCTCTTGCGCGCAGATATCCTTGGGAGCTTCGGAAATCTGGGAAAACAAAGCGAACAAGGAAGTATTCCACCTGCTCGGCAATCGGACTCTTCTTGCCCAGGATGACACTGGACAAGGTTCCGATCATTCTCAAAGCACCTTCCTTCGCGACATGATTCTTGCTTGCATCTGGGGCCTCCTCATAAGCGCTAACAATTGTGTTCACGAAGGTCAGGATGGTGAACGTATGCTTTCTTCGGACTTTGGTGAGAGTAACCAAGAAATTTGTAGCAGCAATATCTGGAGCGGAAACTTCTTCGTAAAAATTGAGCTTGTGGTGGAGATATTCTTCTGGATCGGTCTCGAACTTCTCAATATCGTCCTCGCTTAGGCACATAACAGGGAAGAGGAAGTGGGTGACGAGAGTATCAAGATGTGGTTTGAGATGGGTCCACATCTGCTTCGGTCGGATACACTCATCGAGGAAGACCAGGGTGTATGATAAACATGGTCTACTGAGCCATGTTGTCTTAGCGACCCATTGCTCGATCTGCGAGAGATATCCCTTGAGAATTTCGGGAGCAAAGTTGGCTGTGAAGTTTTTGGCGAATTCGGTGTAGTCGTCTCCGTTGCCTTTCTGTAACGAGGAGGGGTTACCATAGCTGCCGCAGATTAGCAGAGTGAGTCTTGGTAGAAAGCGGAGCTATGTACCGAACAAAGAGACGGTTGAGATTGAAATATGCCCATTTCTTCGCCTTCCACCAATGATTTGCTTCACGCTCAGTCAAGTCTTCTGGCAGAGCAGAGGCCGGCGCAGCTTTTGTGACAGTCCCAAGGAAAACCTCCAGCCACCCAATCACCACAGACTGCTCTCTCAGGGAAGCAGCAAGCTCGAACTAAATTTTGTCAGCACTTCTGCTGTCTAGCACCCTGAGCTCCCTCAACCTACGAAAGTTGCATGCTTATATGCCTTCAGAACAACATGGAGCATTTCTCCAGCCTCCTCACTTGTCTCATTTACCAAGCCCTTTCCAATAAGCAACAGTCTCGGGAAAGTCAACTCAATGACTTTGTCGAAGTCGGCTCGGTTTTCACCAGATTTAAAGCGGTAAACGCGACAAATTGCAAGAAGGCATTGCAGACCGGCAAAAATGGAAGCAGCCTCGTTGGTGTTAAGCAGCTGTACAGTGATGTCTATAAAGGAGGGCCATTTTTCGGGAAAGTCGTAGTGAAGGATCTTTTGGAGGACGGGGACGAGCTGTTGTCGAATCTGTGGTGGGGAGGAAGCCAGTACGGGCAAGAGGCGTTCTCGAAACCTCTGCTTCTCATCATCGGCAATAGCTTTGTTCTGTGGGGATTCCTCGCTCGGCGACCAGCCTCTGGTGACTCGGTTCTTCAGGTAAACAACCGCTGCAGTCTCGCGTTAGTATGTGGGAGCAGCGGGGTAGGGGAAATGTGCGTGGGTATTCGTAGGAGTTCACGCACTCGACATTCGCACAGAAGCTTCCTGCTCAGCTTGGAGAATTTCGAGGAGAGCATCTGTAAATCCAGCATGTTCCTCAGCCTGCGAGTCAAAATCAGCCTCCATCTTTCCCTCCACTATGCCTGCCCTGAAATATGCTTACGGTCTTGAGGTCGAGTTCTGCGCGGCGTCGAAGGTCTGCGTCGGGGCTGAGCGTCGCAACGATGCGACCTCTCAATACAGCTACATCCATCTTTGGGCTACAGATGCGCCGTACAGTATGGTGGAACGTATATGGGACCAAATGCTGAGCTGAGCGTCGCGAAGGTGGTGTTGATAATTTAATCGTGTGGACGAAGCGGTGATAGTTTTCTGCCGCCCTGAGTGGATCAAGAAAGGCGGGCGTTGCTGTGTCACGTTTCGAGGCACGAGCAAAGGGATACCTTACTGTACCTACCTAGAAAGGGTGCAGGATCGAGAAACGAGATGTGAAAGTAAGGTCAGGTAGGACGGAAGATGCAATGCAATGGTACAGAAAATTCCTGCAGATGCATCCAAGGAAAAGGCGCGTGGGAGGTGAATTGCATTTAGTTGTTAGCCTTCCCTTGTTGAACATGAAGGGATGACATTGCCATTGGGCCCCTGCAAGGTGCTTGGGTCCCAAGGCTTTTCGAGGGTCCCCTTCTATTCGGTTCTGATACACAAAGATACCGCACGAATGAATTATCAAGCATTGTATTGGAAATCTTAAGTACTAAGCTGATATGACATCGTTTCAGTACTTTTCCTTGCTTCTTTTTAAAATGCAAACCAATGCTGTTTTCAAATGAGAATTTCATAAGAGCTTGCTTACGGACATGGCAAGAGTAACTAAATGGCCAGCAAAATACATCCAGATATCTGGATACACTTCTGGCAGAACCTGATCCATATCTTTTCCTATCGACCTTCGTGGCAACGATAGCTCCACTTCCTGGCTTCCATCCACTCTTTTGAACCCCTCACACGTGATTCTGTCTTGGATGGAGGGGCAATTGCCCGTGTGTGTGTACTTTTGGCCCAGGAACTAGACGTAGACTATCGGAGGGTGACACGGTAGTGCCCTAGATGAATTTTATCAAGGGTTGTTATTCTTGATCTTGATTGCTAAACAACATCAAGGGCGAGATAATTTAGACCGAGTCAGTATTTCGAAATTCGGTTCCTACTTACTCATGGTGTGCCCCGCCACTAGCAGCAATTCTCTCACTTCATTATCAGTAACTAGAAGTCTTGCAACGGCTCTCCGCATCATTATATCTCACGTTCGACTATGAAGTCCAATGTAGTAATTCGAATATGGTCCATCGGTCAGGGACAATAGTAGACAGCGGCAGAATCACGGCACATCTCAACCTTGGAATCAATCGCGGGAGTGTGCCACCAATTCAGGCACATTTCTCCAAAAAGCTAGAATCCATCTCATTGCTTGTCGAGACAGCAACAGCCCTACGAATACTTATCTTATCGTCGCAAAGGAAGTCTCCTTCCCCTCCCTCCAGTACCCTATTCCCGTCTTTTCGGCTCATGCTTGCCACAAGAGGCTTGGAGCTCCCTCAAGCTTCCTCCAGCATCTTCCCCACTGGCTCAGGGCATTCCATCTCGACCTCGCTTAGGCTGGACCTACCACATTGGGTCTTAGAGCATTGTTAGATCCTGGCATCGACTTATCACTGCCATAGATGATCGAGGAAGTGGGATGCTACACCGCAGGGTACTCTGAGTAATTGGTCGGCCAGCGTACCCAGCTTGTGTTGACTAAGTTCAAAATATAAGTATCATCGCCTTTCACTTCATTCATTTTCTTCCTTTCCTTGCTTTCCTCTTCCGCTTTCTGAGCTCGACCGATATATTCCTCTTCCACTCAGACATAGGTATCCCATCCTCGAACATCGGACATGTCGGCACAGCAAGCAACAACGGGTCAGCTCCGCCCTGACGGATCTAAAGTGGCGCCTCATCCGCTTGATCAGCTTTCGATCGAAGAGTCTGATTATGCTCGAGAGGTGATCCTCAATGCCAGAGGCTCTAAAGTGGCAATCAATTTCAGATCCATATTTGTCGATGAACCTCCAAAGCAGGAGCTGTCCCGCTTTCTGGATATTGAGAATGCCGGAAGACTAACGTCGCACACACCCAGACCCGCTCGTGTAGCCAAGGTGCAATATGATGTGATCAGAGACGATCGACAACACGAGTATATGGAGTCGTGTGTCGATGTTGGGTCCGGAAATGAAACACAGCAGCGGGTCGTGGAGAAAATGCACCAAGCCGCCCTGACAACGTAAGTAAATCAGGCCATGCAAGATGTCTGTCCAGTTTGAGTGGCATGTTTTCTACACATGCGCACTTGTTCCTTTCAATCACCCAAACCACTTCAAATCTATTACCCAAAACTAACATTCGTAGTCACGAGTTCCGAGAGTTCAGCGAAGCATGTGTTGAATCACCGATCTTCAAGAAAGCTGTAGCAGAATTCGATCTTCCAAAAGGCTTCGTAGTTGCTATTGATCCTGTATATATTCAATCGCAGCTTACCAAGGATTTCACAGCTAACTTTTCTTAGTGGCCATATGGAGGTCCAGATCCTTCCGAGGTTGCCCCTCGATATACTCAAGGTTTATGTTTTGCGAGAGACACTCGCAATGGGAATGAGGACTCGAACCACTATGGCTATCCGCTACCAATCATTCCTATCATGGATACGTATAGCAAGGAGATTGTACGAATAGACCGGCTAGCGACTGGCGGCAAAGAAGATGGCCTGGCGTACGGAACTCACAAGAGAGACATCCTCTCACACTGTTCACCTTCTGAATATGTACCTGAACTTCTCTCACAGCCACTCCGCACTGATGTCAAGCCTCTGAACGTCACTCAGCCGGAAGGTCCTTCTTTCAATGTCGACGGGAGCCTGGTCGAATGGCAGAAGTGGAGATTTAGGGTTGGCTTCAACCCCCGAGAAGGTGCGACCCTTCACGATGTGAGATATGATGGTCGTAGCATTCTCTACAGACTGAGTCTGTCGGAGATGACTGTCCCGTACGGTGACCCTAGGCCTCCATTCCAACGAAAGCAAGCTTTCGATTTCGGGGATGCTGGTGCAGGACGTGCGGCCAATAACCTCGCCCTCGGCTGCGATTGTCTCGGGACTATCAAGTACTTTGATGCTGTTCTGACAGAACCAGACGGAAAGGCAAGCTTGAGCAAAAACGTAGTATGTCTCCACGAGCAGGACAATGGAATTGGATGGAAGCACACCAACTTCAGAACCAGCAGAGCCGTTGTCACACGGCTTCGAGAACTAGTCGTACAATTCATCATCACTCTAGCCAACTATGAGTATATCTTCGCTTACAAGCTGGACCAAGCGGGCGGGATTACCGTGGAGACGAGAGCGACTGGTATCGTCAGCGTAGTCAACATCGACCCAGGAAAGACCAGTCCTTGGGGAAATGTGGTATCGGCCGGCGCTCTGGCTCAAAACCATCAACACCTGTTTTGTATTCGTATCGATCCTGCGATTGATGGATTGAACAACACTATTGTGGCAGAAGAGAGTCTTCCGATGCCAATGTCGAAAGAGATCAATCCATATGGCAGCGGCTACGAGGTAAGCTCAATAAATACAACCGAACCTCAGAGACGCTCGCTAACTTAACACCTAGGTCAGACAAACACCCATCAAAACCTCACAGTACCTTGACGCCTCACCATGGACGAATATGACAGTCAAAATGACGAATCCTTCGAAATTGAATCCAGTGTCCGGAAAGCCTGTAGCGTACAAATTCATTCCATCTGCATCACAATTACTACTCGCACATCCAGACTCGATCATGGCCAAGAGAGCGCAATTCGCGACCCATCATGTCTGGGTGACCAAGTATAAGGATGGAGAGTTGTGGGCAGGAGGAGAGTTCACCAATCAAAGTCAAAAGGAGATTGACGGTGTTTCCGACGCAGTTGCCAGAAATGAGAACACTGAGAACGACGATGTGGTTGTCTGGAATGTCTTCGGGTTGACGGCAAGTCTCCTTTCGACTTTTCTTGACCAAAGCTAACTAGCTTCTAGCACAATCCCAGAGTTGAGGACTGGCCTGTCATGTAAGTGTTCCGCGAACTAATCAAATGGAATTCTGCTGATCTGTTATAGGCCCGTCGAAATCCACCAACTTCATCTTCGCCCCGCAGACTTCTTCTCGGCGAACCCTGCGATCGACGTTCCGGGGTCGAAAAATACTGCTTCAGTACTTGCTCCCTCTGGTTCTTGCTGTGAGAGTGGTTCTGTTCAAGAAGCTCCGGCGTCGCATATGCAGGGCACTGGGCCGGATTTTGATCCGAAGAGCAAGTTATGAACAGATGAATCTGGCTACGACAAACGTCTCTCAAGTCCATGAATTTGTGCATTTCATAAGATTGCTATTTTTCACGCAACCAATTGGCGGAGTTTTCCCATACCACATACGATTTAGCATAGCATCGAATATGAACGCATCAAAATAAGAAGCAGCATATTTCCTAGTTCCGCAACACAACACGAGGTTCTCGGAATATCTCGAAAGTTATACAGTGCATGTGCAAGAAGGAGCTACAATCTCCGCCTTTGACTCCATAGACCTCCGCACCTTGTCTTGGTTGGGCACTCGGAAGTAAGCGACGCAATCCATACCCCTCATCTGATCTCCCATCTCGCATCTCGCACAACCTTGTCCAACCGAGAAATGGATATATGCATGTCATTTTTTCACCCCTGCAGGTACGAAGGGTATGGATGCACCTCACGAGGCCCGGTTGAAGTCCCTTCCTTCCCGTTGCCTAAGTTCAATACGAGGTAAGCAATTCTTTGAGCGAGTGCTGCAAGTTGTCCTACGCTGAACCCCTCAATCCTTTCCGTTCAAGTGGATGATGGGAGCACAAATTGTCGTCTGATTTGCTACTTCCAGTGAACAACGCCATCGGATTCGTGGAGGGTTGAAGTGATGTGGACCTGAATATCGATTCGTGGTTTTCGATCGTCCAGATTGATGCAGGGTATGGTCTTTTATAGCATGTATCCGGCTTGGATGTATTCATTCCCTCAGAGCTTGTTTTCTGTCAAATAAAGAAAGGTAGACTTAGGGGTCTAATGATCCGGGGTAAGTTCTATAAAGTACTTTGTTTCTCCTTGGGATGGAATAGAGTAAATGAAGTTCTCTACACTTAGCAAGTCAAGATCGAATACTTTGAACACAATGGCACCTTTACAACTCCTCAAGAGCATCAGCTTCCTTCTCAGGTGAGGATGTAGAATTTCAAATACAATACCCAACTCCACTAACCTGTCCCTCTTTTCAAGCGTGCTCCCATCCACCATATACGCCCTCGATATCGAACTCCAAGCCCACCCCACCCAAACAATCACCTCTGTAATCTCCTGCCCAACAAAGACAACCACCACAGACCTCGCCTCCTGTCCGGCTCCCACACCCTGGCCCTGCCCATCGCCAGATTGCATTTACCTCTCCTCTCTTACCATCCCCTGCGGTTGTCCCACCAAGATAGCCGTCTCCTCCGTTTACACGCCCTGTCCCAAGGGCTGCAATGGGGCATGCGGCACGCAGTATGTGACTGCGACAGAGACCGGCTGCTCAACTACATCGACTGGTACAAGCAAATCGACATCAACGTCGAAGTCAAAGTCGAAGTCAAGCTCGATCTCAAACTCCACTCCAACACCAACAATACTACCACCTCTTCCGCCCTATACACCAACCACAACATACACGCTAATCCCACCGACCACCACCGCATTCCCACAGCCAGATTACTGCGCTACGATCACAGCTTCCGAGGGTCCAGCATGTTGGACAGCAGGATGTCCCGCGACGTATAGTCGGTGTGCCAGGGCGAGTGATGTGACGCTGAGTTGTGGATGTGAGACGATCAAGACGGTGACGAGCTGTTTGAGGACTTGTGATGGGGGGTGTTGGACTAATTGGGCTGTGAGTGATTATTCTTCGTTTCTTTATTGGTGATTTCTTGCTATATTTCCTTTCTTTTCGGATGGAGGGAGAGAAGAGAAGAAAAGGGTTTTGGGAGTTGATGAGATGATTTATCGGGAGTGGAAGTATGCTGACTGGGTGTTATATGCAGACGAAATATTTACCGTGTCCGATGACGCCGTCGGTGAGCTGGGTGACGAGAACGGGTGGTATGTTGACGGTGCCGACTTTGGGTTGAGGTAGCTTGAGTCCTGGAAGTACAGGGGACGAAGGAAGGGGAAGACAGCAGTTTTCAATTTAATTATACTTATCAAGCGCGGCTGAAGAGCAAATCAAGGTATATGTTTAGCTAAAATATGCTCAGCTGTAGTCGGAGCATTCGAGCTTATATGGACTGTTTCTCATCCTGTCTTCCACGTCCATTAAGTCACTGTCGTAAATCATGGACATGAATCTCATGTAGTCTCTTTCTTATTGTTCCTTCATCAATGAACAGAAGCCCTGCCCATCGTTCGTCATGTCATACTTTATGCATACCAGTACCCTAAGCGAGGGTTCAACTTCTCTGTCCCTGGAGTCAACAAATATATCTATTGTAAGAGCTGATTATCACGCTTCTCCAGTACTTTCACCACTTTCTGCGTACCACCATGGTATGTATTTCACGCTCGGCGCCTGCTTGATCTACCAGACTGCATGTGATTGCTCCCCCCGCAGTAATGAGGCACATCTGGCTCGACTCGAATTTCGAGGGCTGCCCGTAAAAAGGGATGTATGCTGAGAGAAAGGCGCAGCTGAAAAATCGAGGAATAAGATAATTGATGGGCAAAAAAAAGTCAATCTTCCTGTGTTGAGTTGAATGTACTCGAACGGACGTCTAGGAAGAATGTTGATCCTGACAGCTCTACTAGCTGTGGAGTGTTTAATGGTTGATCGCTAATGGGAGCGCTGTCAGAAATGGCCTAGGCTGTTTCTCAAAAAATCTCCGATGCAGACTGATAAGCATTGACGGCTCGGGAAGGAAAGCGTCAAATCATCACATCATGATCTCACCATGCAGTGCAATGCGGGGATGAAACAGGAGGGAGGAACAAGAAGGTGTGTTGCAGTGATGTGGTTCCTGATCAATCTAGCTAGGTATTGAATGTACAAATTTCCGGGTCAGGTAATCCCATTCCCAAGCAGGCCGCTTGCCGCCTAGTAAACGTAGGACCAACCAGTGAACACCAAGGTCTGATTGATCGATTGAGTGGCCTTTTCCAGCGCCGGATCGGATCAGACCGTTATGCAAGTTTGCTTATGAGGGGAGTGCGACGTGAATGGAAGGGAAGGTGGTTACAATGAAAGGTAGTTGGTGCTGGTGGTGAAGGTGATATGCTGCAATGCGTAAACGCTCAATGCTTGCTGTGCTGGGTGATTATCGAAAAAGGAAAAGGGATCGCTGTCCAGAGCGAACTGAAGCTTTAATGCCTGCCCAACCCGTGCATTTCAATAAATGAGATGATGCAATTGGTTTGGCTACACTCAGATTCTTGGTCTGACTTCAAGAGGAAGTGTGAGGACCATTTTCGCATCATGCTCAGGCTGTGATACGAGTATCGATTCCTCCCATTAATGGTGGCTTGCCTGGGTCCGGTTGAAGCTCAGTCCGACGGGCGGATGGCGGCGCAACAGGAGATGGTGGTGGTGGGTCATCCTGGGCGTATTCATCATCGTACTCATCCTCGTAATATTCCTCGCTCTGCGTGCCCTGACTATGGCTTTGATTCATGGCAGCTGGTTGCTGGTGTTGTGCTTGTCGATCTTGCGGTGCAGCAGACGTTTTCGCTGTGGCCTTGTTTCCCTTCTTCCCTTTTCTTCCCTTCATCTTCGCCTTCTCCAACAATCTCCTCCTCTCCGCTTCCTGCTTCCGAACACGCCTATCCTTGATTTCGTACTGTTTGATCAGAGCCTCGGGTGGTGCACCGAAGATACGCTCATATTCGCAGAACTCGCAAATCCAGATATCTTGTGGTGCTGGAGGATGGTGGAAGTTCCGGAATTCTTGTTGCTGACGGCGTTGGCGTGCTGCAATCAGATACTCCTTGCCTGTTCGGCGCCGGTTCTTCTTCTTTGGTTCTTGAGCTGGTGCTTGCTTTCCGGTGTTGGCCGCATGGTGTGCCGGGCCCCTCGCTTGAGGGACCGGGTTGGGATTATGGGTGGCTGGCAAGTTGGGACTTGTTTGAGTTCCATGCGTGCTCATTCGGGTGGCTGATGGAGCTTGATGCATTGTAGCAGAACTCGGACCAGGCCACGCAACTGTACCAGGGACTTGAGAATCACAGGTGAAAGTGAACTGGGCGGAGGCTGGGCTGGCCTTCTTCGAGGCTTGTTGCTCCAAGAGACTGACGTTTTCTTGACCTCTGGCAGGAGTGATTGGACCTTTCTCTGCGTTTGCATTGGCAATTGATCTAGAAATGATTCCTGGAGATTCGGCTTGCAATTTTGTTAGCGAAATGAAATTCTGATTCACCGTTATTGCGCTTACTTGAAGGTGACCACTGAGGTTGTCTTTGTTTGGCCGTTCGTCCGTTGCCCCAGTTGCTCGAGGTATCGGATAAGGTTCTCAGAGGGCTCCTTCCATTTCTCACTCGACCGTACCTTCCCCTTCCAGGACCCGAAATTCCCTGACCACTAACTGAACTCTGATAAGCTCCAATACCAACGTCTTCCCCTAGATCCTCTGGTCCAACTGCACCAGCAATATCACTTGCAAGATGAACTCCATTCAAATTCGAGTCTCCTGGAGTTGGGATCTTTCTCTTTTTCTTGTTGTTCGTATTTTCAAAGGAGTCATAGCCATCCGCTGAAGAAGCTGCTGAGCCTGGAGGGTGAGGTTTGGGATGCTTAGAGTCTGGTTTCTGAACGTAGCGAAATGATCTACCAGTGTCGTCCGCTGAATGCCTCGAATAGATCCGACTGCGATACGCAGCCTCATCATCATCACTATCTAACTCTTCCACATGCCGTCTCGAGATGTAATTACGCTCAATCTCGTCTGCTCTCTCCCGCTCGCTCGGATGCTGCGATTCTACTAATCCATTCGCTCCAGACTCTTCCCGGGGATTGTACGGATGGTAGAATAGGGGTGTGGTGGTCTTAGGAGCCGGGGGATACTTGATCGTTTCGGCGACATCTGGAGAAAGTCTTTCACGTAGACGACGTTTGGGTAGAGGTCGAATAGGACGATCGGGGTAAGGAGAACTTGCATCTGGAGACATGTCTCGTGGTGATTCGGGGGAGTAGCCTAGAATGGGTTGGAAGCAACTGATCAGCCAATGAAAAGTGCAAGTATTATCAGGCAGCATTCTCTGGGGATCTAAAAGATATATATGGTTGTTGAAAGAAGTAGGTCGCGGATAGGGGGACAAGGAGCCCGACGGCGAAATGCAGCATACCCATCACAGACGCAGACATGGCAGGTGTTCCTGCCAGCAAGTCTTTTCCCTTCACTCCCACAAAGCTTTCCAGTCTCTTCGTGTCCGGTCGGTCGGAAATGGGCAAATCCAAAGAAAAATCCAACGTGGTAATTCTCGAGACTCTCCTATTGCTGTGGAAGCCAATCAGCCAAAATCCCCTGCTCACCAGTCCTTCGTTCTAGATGGAAAGTTGCAGGTGCTCCCTCGAAGAAGGCCTGGGAAGGGCAGACCAAATTCCGTGAACAGGTCCGGAGGGTTGCACAGGATATGCTGTGGAGGATTCGTACCTCTAATCCGAGTGTTGAAGACACCGGTTCTCAGAAGAGCAACCAAAATGCACCGGGTATCACAAAAGAGTAGCCAAAGAATGTTCAAAAGGACGCCGTCAATGGAAGTGAAGCAAGCCCGCAATAGCAAGCCGACCAGTGTTGGTAGCAATGAGAGGTGGTTTGGATTCGATTCGGTGGAATAGGGTCTGTACTCGTTTGGTCACTGAAGATGAGGTGGATGGATCTGGTGTGTGCTTAACCCGGTCTCCACCCAGCATTGCCCTGTCCGGAGTCATCCAATCAGAACATTGCTTGGCAGAGTGCATTAATAACGCGCGAGAAGGTAAAGCAGCCTCGCAGTGAAAACAAGAGCAGCACCAGATAGAGATGCGTTCTAATGATCGTTCTTCAATTCCATACTCGACCAGGTCTCTTCCGGCAGTCGTATGGAGAGGGCCAAGTCTACAGGTAAGCAGCAGATATATCAGAACCTCCAATGTAAGTCAAGCAATGTCCTCTCACGGCCTTAACAGCCTAGAGCGAGTCGCGGGCAATCGGCCTTTGGCGCAGGGCACGTGAACCTATGGCGCTGCTCTGCGCTGGGGCTGGCACTGCAGCAGCAGAATTTCCATCCGCCGGCCGTCTGATGAAAGTCAAGCTCCCTCCCAAAACCCCCTCCCCTCTTCTCTTCCTCCTCTTCAGAGAGTTCGCCCACTTCACGCACAACAACACATTCGCATCAGCAGTCATGATCATACCAGAGTCTGCAGTCTCTCGTTCTCTGATCGCGCTTTTCCACAAAACTCTTTGAACTAAGCAGCTCTTTCGAAACGCTCTTTCCTGGTGCTGCCCTCGGTGCCCGCGACTGAGCTCGCTCACTTGGTTGCTTTGATCTTCAACTCTGTCCACCATCAGCGTCCACGCCCTATTAGACGTGGCAATTGGGCATCGGAATACAAATCGTCGAGCAAATTCTACGTCTGCGAGTTGGTCCATTGCAGCAATGGACACTGCCAGACGATCCTCGAGAGCTGCTCGAGCCAGTCAACCTCTACCCTCGACGTCACAACACTCCTCAGCTTCTTCGAACTCATCTGGCCGCGCAGAGAGATCCACTCGATCACATAACAAAGCGGAATCGCCGCGAAAATCTACGCCCTCGGGCTCATTGTCATCAGAACCTCTTGACGACAATGTTGGGGCCGCCGTCGAGGATTCTATCCAAACACGTCGAAAGCGCGGTCGGGGCGATGAACAGCCCAGGTCCACAAAGGCGCAAACTATACAGCCCGAGGTCATAAATGGTGTGGAAGAGGTGGGAGAAGACGATGAAGCCGTTCGTTGTATTTGTGGCTTCGACGAATATCCAGGCCCACCTCAAATCGTCGACGAAGATAACAAAAGTGGCATAAAGGAAGGCATAGAAGAACCCATCATTACGCCGGCAGATGTCACAGAGGATCTGGCGGGCTTCTTTCTACAATGCGACATGTGCAAAGTCTGGCAGCATGGTGGCTGCGTGGGGATCATGAACGAAGATACAAGTCCTGAGGAGTACTTCTGCGAAGAGTGTCGAAAGGACCTACATAAAATATTTACTGCCTCCAATGGGTAAGTGACGATCCAATTGTTGCGACCTCTCAATTCCTTCTTCATGCATCCGACTTGTCCATCAGCCGCCGACGCGACAACGTGGCGCAGATCAGTCTCACAAGGCTGGCATCCTTCAGATGCCATCAATTCCAACAATGAACTCTGCTTCATATATAACTTTCAAAAAGTCACTAACGTAATGGAACACAGGCAGCGCTATTCACATTACCTTCCTCTCTACCAAACCATATCCCGAACGACTTCTCGAGCAGCATCCTTTTCCAAGGATGGCACACGATCTCCTCGAGGGAGCAAAAGTGGCCGACCATCCTCCAGTCTCCAAAGCAATGCGAAGAGGAGATCGACCATGAACAGCCGAGACGCTGCATATGACGAGGCAGCGGAGCTGCAACGAGCCATCGAGGCCAGTAAAGGAGAGAAGAGTGGTGAGAGTACTGACGGCGGGACGACAAGACGTGGAAAACGTGGACGGAGCGAAAGCGAAGAGTAAGCAGTCGTATATCTTATCAAGGGCTTGATACTGACATGTTCAGGAAACCCGATGGGCCCAAACGGCAACGAACAGCATCAGCCTCGCCCTCACCGTCGCCTAATCGCGAGTTGCAAACAGTCGAGTCGCAGGCGGATTCTGACGACGGCACTAATGGGAAAACAACTGGTGCAAAGAAGATTCGGGGCGCTGCAGCGCGCAATCATAGGGAGAAGGAATTGAGAGAGGAAAGAGAGAGGTCCAGGCTGGAGGCAGCCAACAAGCGCAAAGGCCGCGCCGAGCGTCGTAGAGTCGAAGGTTAGTTTTTTCTGCTTGGTTGCGATCTAGGTATACTGACAGTCAATCAAGACTCTGAACCTACAGAAGAACTTCCACCTCCGAGCAAGATCTTGGTGGCTAAAAGTACGGAGGTTGCACCACAGCCTCTAGATCCACCACCATCATCTCAACCTGCTGCTCCTGACACTCCTCCTCCGAATCCACCTCCGACTTCGCATAAAAAAGGCGGCAGGCCGCCAAATGCTCGGAAAGGAAAACTGGGTAAGAACCAGTATACAAAAGATCGAGATGCCCCGGAAACGGATGACCGGTCTCAAAATCGATCGCAATCTCGAGATGTATCGAAAGCGGATGAAACTGGCCATACCGCGCCAAATAAGACTTCTACCCACGAGGGCAAGACTGGAAGATCGAAAGGGCTCAGCAGCAAGGTTAGCATGACAGATATGAAAAAGCGAGTTACTGCGATTCTCGCTTTTATCTCTCAGACCGAATACGAACTAGGGGATTCAATGTCGCCTACGACTGGAGATGCGACGGAGAAGATGATACGAGGCCTGGCAGATGGTCTGCCGATGATTAAAGTCAACGGTGAAAGCGGTAATAGTTCAAAAGACGGCGAAAGTGGAGAGGCAACATTCACGCGGGATTTCAAAGACCTTTCCTGTAAGGAGATGATTGTTGAACTAACGAAGCAATTGCTCAAATGGCAAGATGAGTTTGCATAACGATTTTGGTGTTTAATAGGAGGATTCATAGGCATGAGGAGTCGGTTCATATGGGAATACGGCAGACAGGCGCATGGGACAAATATTGGGAAATGATACCCCTCCACATTCCATGATGGCAGGTATCCCTAGACGGTATCTAGGACAAAGTACTCCCCAGTACTAAGTGTATAATAAGTGACACTGCGTCAACGCAAGTTTTATCTCGCTCTACAAGCTTTCTTCTGTCGATCACATTTCTGCTGTCTCCTCGCGACTTGTATTCCCGTACTTCGTTGTCAAGCATATAACGCCAGGAAACGGTCCCACGAAGTCTCTGACTCCTGTATCAATATATTCTCTGAAGACTTTCGGCCCCAAGCCAAAGCAAACAGCCTCTCCAATCAACTTCTCGGCTAACAGGAGCGAGTTCAAAACAAAGCGAGAGCGTCTCGGCAATTTGCCCCTAAAACCGGCCTTCCCAGAGAAACCATTCCCTTCCACATCCAGTGTTTTGCTCGGATCTCCCAAGTCTACACGCCCTGGAAAGTATCCTCAGTGCTTCGGAGCATTGTCGATTCACTCGTAAGATTCCAGAACCAGAAGTTTTGCTGCGTCCCCATCACTCAACAAGAACACACCCACCCAAGCATACAAGTATTTCGGTCCCCACCTAGTGAGCAGAGACTGCTGCATGTTCAACGGATCGAGCCATTCAGATAGTGAGCCTATCTCATAGTTGGCTTCGTCATGTATCTTATTTTGAATCTGGGTGGCGCTGATATGACAGGACAGCATGGGCCAAATAGCTTAACGAGGCAGGACAGGAATCCACACGGGTCACTTCCGTTCTAAGCATTTTGCAAGCATGGTCTCAAGACAAACCAGGAATGGGATGTAGGAATGGGATGATCAAGCCAATCCTTGAGCACCAAAAGGAGACAGCTAGAATCTTGGGGTGATGTTTAGCAAAATAAGTTCGTCTATATCATTCCTTTTGATTTCAAACATCATATTGAGTTATTTTTGTCTATCTTTTACTCTCTATGCTGGATTATACCCTTTGCTCTCTTCCGTACAATTCAAGCCGCCCAATAGAGATTGATCTAGATTCCTGCATGTAACTAGGTTTGCACCACTACTCGCATGAGAGTCAATACATGTTCCTCCAATAATGCGAGAGGGGAGATGGTGAAGCAGACTGGTGTAGCAACACAGACGTAGGAAAACCCCTTCAGAAACACATACCTTATTGTCCTAATATCAACATTTTCAGCTACGATATTCGAGCACGTCTCATTACTGGAGCAGACAAGATGAGCCACAATAGGAGCAAAGACCCTGTTTGTGCGGCCTCTGATATTCCTGAATGTAACGTCCTGGATGTTCAATTTTGACTTGTTACGGTCAATATAGCTCTACTTGTGTGTAGAAAGGCTACTTACCGGATGCTCAAAACAAAGCGTCTCGTTGTCCTGTCCATAGCACTGAGTGATAGTGAGACCGTAGTCGACATTATCGAGCCACATTCCATCGTATGTCACGTTGCGGACAAGACCAGGTCCGCCGCCTCCACTGAGAGCAGCGGATTTCTCGGAATAGGAGTCTGGCCAGACTTTGATGCGAGCTCCTTCTGAAGAGTTGTACATGTTGACGTTCGTTACGAGGATGTTCTCGACGTAGCTTCCATGATGGTTAGAATTGCTTTGATGGAATGAACGATATATCTGGCTGTTGCGGGCTTACTCGACACGTTCCGGATATTGACCCAGACTTCCAACGGAGATACCATGAGTACCGTTGCAGCTTAAGTTCCGGACGATGATATTGGTGCTGTTGGGCTTAAAGCTGACGCAATCTAGAAATCTTCATTTAGTCATGTCGCATGAAATTCAAAAGCATGGACCTACCATCCCCGTTGGTGATTGTAGAATTCTGGATGATGATACCAGTTGAGCGGTACGTATCCCAGCCATCAGTATTCTTCTCAAAATTCTGGTTGTTGGAAACAGAATATAGACGCATGTCCGTATACACAACATCGCTTGAGTTTGCGATGATGTTGTGCCAGAACGGCGATGCCGTGAGGCTCAGGTCGGAGATGGAGCCACCTTCCAGACCTACAGTTGCAAACAGAATGGGTCGGTTGGTGCTCTTCTTCGCAGCGAAAGCGTTCCACCAAGTTTGACCATTGCCGTGGATAGTCCCACCGCCGTAGACATTGACGTCCTTACCACCGAGAAGGAAGTAACTGGTGGCGTTCTGAAAGACAAGACGGAAGGAGTTTTTCTGCCAGTAATCTGTGTCGTTCGTGAAAGATACGCTGCCCTGAATGTCTAAATCGACGGCCGACAGATAGGTGAGGTTTAGTGGAGTGCCGATGACATAGGATGATTTCTCGAGGAAGATGACATGGCCACCGTTGTTACACTCCTCGATGGCTTCGAGGATGTATTTCGAGTCGTCAGAAACTAAATCATTGTGGCTGTTGACCAGGCAAGTTTTGTTCCTTGTTGGGGAACTCTGTGCCGTAACAGGACGGGATGATCTGAGATTTGCGAAGACAGGGTATTGAGAAACATCCTGTGCGAGAGTACATAGCGGAGCTGCTATTGACAGCAGGAGAAGACTTGACAAGACCATTGTGAGAGGTGACAATGAATTACAAGGCACGAAAGTCGAACTGACTTACCTCTTTATATTCTTTATATACTCCTCTCTCCATATACTTCCCTTTCCGTATGGATCTCCGGCTCCCGGTTTAGATCTCGGGAAGGACTATCAAACATCCCATCTTACTTCGGGATAGCAAGAGCGACAGGCTCACCGACACATTGGGTCTCATACGCTATCTTGAGCCTCACTGCACTGCAATACCTTCGTCGCCACTGGTAAGAATAACGGCCGGAAAAACTATGAAGCACGAAAAGAAGAAGAGTGGGGGAACAATTGCAAAGTTCAAGCAGGAAAGTTCGGATAACATGCGGGGTTGCGGGGGTAAACATGGGGATCGATACTGGAAAAGTGAGAAGTGGACCGGAAAAGATAGTTCTTGGGATTGAGATCAGGTTCAAGATCTCAGATGAGTTTGTGAATTTTCCGTCATCTTATGATTCGTCCCATTTAACGTGAAATGCATCCACTAGGAAATACCAAGACGGGAAAATACGATTCTTGGGGAATTGGTAGCGAGGATGGGGGAGCTTGGCGCACGAGTCATGGGTATATGTGGTGAGATTACCATGATATCGGGTCTGGGAGTTAGTAATCAAGGAATTAAGTATAGATAGGTTGATCGCATGTGGCGATATTGTTTATATATATAATGACTGGATCTTCACTTATGATCCCAGAATGAGAACGGTTGAGGCAGGCATTGGAATAAAGGCACGCAATAAGCAGTCAAATACATACCATATATAACGAATGAGTCGAGCAGCTGTAGTCTTAGGAATGACATCTTGTTACAGTCTGGGCTCTCAGCTAAAAAGCCTTGATCAATCGGGATAATGGTACTCTTGATGTTTGACACAAGTCCCATTCTAGAGTTTGCTTGCTCTTACCTGCATAAGATGGGATTAGGATTCATGTTTGAAGAAGCGTTGGAAGTTCGGTAGTATTTAGATCGAATGACTTCCCTAGAACTCTCTATCTCTCTCTCTCCGATCAGACATCCGGATTGAGTTGGATGGTCATCTGTACCATTCATTCCAGCTGCTTGTCTTGCCAGCCAGGCCCCAAGTGCGGCGACTTCAGAACCTGTGCTTATTCAAGATCACATTGTTATTTTGGCCGAGTAAAATCCGGCGATCCCCAGCGCCTCTAAAGATTCCTGGGGATTGGTTCGCAAGACTCTTTGTGCTATGTCCCTTCATGTCCCTGCGGAGAGTTCAGAATTGGCCGCGAATTTATGGCTTTGTTTTGTAGCTCGCTTAAGCCGGTAGGGGTTGGCGAGATGTTTGTTGCTACCCACGAGTCCCGTAAATGCTTGAGTGCTTCAAGGTGGCCAATTCTAAACAGACCACTTAAAGCAGCTTAATTATCAATGGGGTGCTTCTTGGCTTTTAGGACGTCATCCGTCATCGTCGATGTGATCCTTCGAAATGTGATCTGACCTGGTAAGGAACAAGAGCCTTTTTGAGATCTTACTGGGATTCTTTTAGCCCACCTCAAAGCTTCCAACAAGCCTCTTTAATTACGATTGGCTTTTGCTCTTCAGTATAAGGCTACTACATACTTTTTTAGCCAATCTTTCACTCTTTACATATCCTTAAGACGCTGCGTAGCTGCCAGCGGCCAACGACTTTGCACGATCTGCTTTCGCGATTGGAGCGATGGAGGTCTTGGGACTAGTGTTCCAGAAGCTAGGTCTAGCGACGGGCTGTAGCTTGTGGGAGGAGTCCTGGTGAGACTTATGGTATTGTTTCATTGTGTTTTCTTCTTTGGTACGCATTCGAGGAAGAGGAGAAGGTTTGTTGTTGAGTGGCCGGGAGTACTCAATCCAGTTTGCCAGTCTGAATCCTCTCAGAATATCTTTCGCATTCTTCTGTAGTCCGGGAATAGATCGAGTAATGCCGGATCGCCCAGTTGCGGCTGTTAAGTAGCCGTTCCTCGTCCCAGCCCAATTGCGAAACACGAAAGTTCGTCATTTTCGCATCTACAAGCAAAAAAACACCAGTAACAATCTTCTTGTTCCTCATCAGTCCAGGCCTACCTCTGTGCAGCATCAAGCCTG
This sequence comes from Cadophora malorum, assembly GCA_017365405.1. NCBI lineage: Eukaryota > Fungi > Ascomycota > Leotiomycetes > Helotiales > Ploettnerulaceae > Cadophora > Cadophora malorum. The sequence goes on along the minus strand of JAFJYH010000144.1, from coordinate 74,062 downwards.
ATTAGCCAACGCAATCTAGGAAGTTATTAATCGTCGATGCTATCAAGATCACCTGGTACCTCAGCCTCATTGCAGTCGGGCTTCCAGTGTACAGTACGGGCCGCCCTGGATCGTCCTGTATTAATGTGCTGAACGACATATCGTTGAAGTCCAAGACAATTGGATATTGAACAGACTCTTCCCAATCATGCGCAACAGCTAATTCATCCATGTTCGACGGGCTGTTAGACATCGGAAACCTGGAGCCGCGTTGTGATCCTCTAGCAGATTGAATCTCTTACCGAATTCAAGCCATACACAAATCACGTCTCCTTGAGATGCTCGACATAAGTTGGTGGTGCTCCACAGGTCTAAGTCTCTATGCTGGTGTATTTGTATGGAAACCCAGATACTCAAGTGGAAGAACCTAACAGGTAGAGAATCACGAAGCGCCGAAGTGGAGATAGAGATAGTAAACAAATCACTATTGTTGTATTCCGATTTCCTGAAAAGGGTGTAAAGAAAGTGTAGTGATACAGTACACAATAAAAAGCAGTCTGTATTGCTCGCAATCAGATATCCAGCCCAGTCCCATACAGCCCATATGTTAACTCCTCCTACCAATCAACTATCAACCTTGACTCCTCTCTGATGCCATCATTTCGTACTTTTGCACAGTTCGTCATTCCTTTACTCAACCTCCTTCTTCTCTACCACAGCATCCTCATATTGAGGAGGTGGGCCCTGAGCCTCGAGGAAACCCTTCGATTCATCCTCAGACTCCTCATCAGCCTCCTCCTGCTTGACTTCCGCATACTTGGTCTTGTTTTGTCCACGACGGAAGAGCATACGCCATGTAAACACGACGATGTGTCCGACCACCATGCCGATAAGGCTAGCAGTGATGCCAACCATAACGCCGATGAGAACTGGCACCAAGACATGGAAGACGATTCCACGGATGAATCGGGCGAGACTGCCGTGTCTGTGGTGATGGCGCCATGGGCGGTGAGATCCATGGGGACGAGGACGGCCGTGGCCGGGATGCTTATTGTGTGGGTGTTTGTTGTGGTGAGGCTTTGGTACGAAGACGGGTCTGACTTCTGGAGTTGGACGCTTAGATCCGCAACCCTTCTTCAAAGCTGCCAGACGGTCTGCGACAATGGCACGCCATTTGCAAAGAAGAGTTGTGCATTCGCGGTCGTCATCGGTAGGGTTGGAGAGGCTGGCTGGGGCGGTGATTCCGCTATTTCCAAGCATCAGCTTTCCGGAGGGTGTCTCAAGGAGTTGCAAGTCGATAGCGGGGAGGCCCTTGATGAACTTGTCGGCCACTTCGACGATCTCCAGATGGACTGCTACGAGATCTAGTTGATCCTGTGGTGAAGATGCTTTACGACTGATGCCGAGGGAGTAGCCTAGCTTGGGGTTCGAGGCATATTGCCAGGTATCATCCGAAGTCTTGATCATTTGCGACGCAGTAAGAGGTTCCATGAAGCTCTGAGATGTGGGATCGATGGGATAGATTTGAAGTCCGTTCAAGAGGAGTTGGTCGGCACCATTTTGGTGGGATAGACTGAAGTTGAGCTGAAGAATGGATTCAGCTTGCACTGAGCTTGTCTTGCCATCGAAATTCGTCATAACAGGGCAGCCAGGGCAGTTAATCTCCATAACTCGTCCTTCCATTCCAACTGCATCTTCGAATGGGAGTGTCTTGATGATATCGGTATCTGCTGAGGAGATCTCGGGAGGGATAAGGAATCCTTGGGAGAGGCTGGCCAGAGCCGCCACGGCTCCTAGCTGAGCGAAATGCATGATTTTGTTGATCGATGCGTGTTGCTCTGACTAGAATTTAGAAGTGTGTACGTGCTGTTGGGAAATATGTTGGAGTTGTTGTTAAGTTACAAGACCAGCTTGAAGACGAAAGGAAGAGGAGAGGAGTCGTAAGATGGTCAGCAATCGAGATACGATGGTTCCGAAACAAACGCCCCTCAAACTAGCTTGGCATGTCTGGGCGCGACGTTGATTGGCTGTTTCGAGTTCGAGTCCATCCACAGCAAGCGAGTACAGCAGGTGGGGACAGCCCGAAGCGCAAGATCGGTGTCGGGCACCAAATCTAGAAGATACCGACCCTACCTATCTAAGTACCGGGCCGGTAGGACATCACCCCTCTATTTAGAGCTCATCCCCTGTGCAACATGGTAACGCAGGTAGGTATCAAATTTGACTTAGTCTCAGAGCTGCACTTGTGTTTACTTCGTATTTGGTTTCTTTCATTCCAAACTGTTTCACTTCGCCATTTTCTCATCTGCAGGTGGGTATTGTGCCGCTGAAAGGTCTGAAGCTCAAGCCCAAGCCCAAACCCAATCAGTGAGGAACGACCCCCACATTTCCAGGAAAGAAGGGCCCTCAGAAAATGGAGCTGATCGCCACCGGACGTCATTTTGCTTGAACTTAGTCAACTCCATAGCGTCCATCCCAGCTGCTGTCAAAACACAAAGATTTCTCTTTCACCGTTCCAATTCGATTCCAAGAAGAATCAACCAACCATTTCGTTAAGAATAATTCGTTGCTTGTCCTTTGTATCTCGTCAATTGAATTTGCGAGCCCTTCCATTTTCTCTTTGCCAGCGTCTTTTCCCTGCTCGTTGCAGAGCTCAACAAGCTTCAATATGTTCCGTTCACAGCTTCTCCGCCAGACAGCTCGCGCTGTACGAGCTTCAGCAGCTTTCCCACAACCAACTGCCTCGAGGACACTCCCAGCAATCTCCTCTCAAAGGTCCATTCACAATACTACTTCCCTTCGACAGGAGGAGAAGAAGCCGGGAGAGGAACATGAGGGTCAATTCGCCCGAACTGATCCAACTGTTGAGGTAGAGTATCCAGATGAGGGAGACCTTCCTTCAAGTACTCCCGTGCAGGGCAGAGGTGGTATGCATTTCAGACGTACGCTACCTTCTTTCTCGCTGGAAGGGAGAGTCGGTGTGGTGACTGGCGGTGCTCGTGGTTTGGGTCTGGTAATGAGTCAAGCTATGGTTATCAGTGGTGCAGATGTGGCTATTGTGGATTTAAACAGTATGCTTTCTATTTCCGTGTGAGGAAACTCTACTAAGACTTCGACAGAGGAGGAGGCACAGAAGCAAGCAGAGCAATTGGTAGCAGCTTTCGTAAAGGAGAACCCAGGAGCAGATAAGTATGTCAATCTCCATTCCTTCAACCAGGCCAATATTAACAAACATATCAGAGTTCCCAAAGTCACTGCCCATTACGCCGATGTATCGTCCCAAGAATCCGTCGAAGCCGCCATTGCCGAGATCATCTCTGAGCATGGCAAGATCGACAATCTGGTCACATCTGCAGGATTCACAGAGAACTTCGAGGCAATCAACTACCCAATTGAGCGAGTACGAAAGCTGTGGGGTGTCAACGTGGATGGAACATACTTGTTTGCTATCGCCGTCGCGAAGCACTTGATGGAGAGAAAGGCGCCGGGAAGCATGGTCTTCATTGGTAGCATGTCTGGAGCTATTGTCAACGTCCCACAACCGCAGGCACCTTACAATGCTGCGAAGGCGGCTGTTCGACATTTGGCTTCGAGTTTGGCGGTTGAGTGGGCTCATGCTAATATCAGAGTCAACTGCATTTCTCCTGGATATATGCTCACTGCTCTGTAAGTTGCCCGTCTACACTTCAAACACAACATTTCTGACAGTGTTTCAGCACGAAGAAGATCTTGGACGATAACCCAGACCTGAAGAAGCAATGGACTTCTCTCATTCCACAGGGAAAGATGGGCCAGCCAGAAGATCTGATGGGAGCCGTCACCTTTTTATCCTCTGATGCATCTGCATATGTCACAGGTGAGTATCCTCACCCAAATACTGAAATAATTATCTAATAAGGAAAATCAACAGGTGCCGACCTACGTGTCGATGGCGGATACACCATCACGTAAACATTGCGCGAGTACGAGTTGGAGTCAGCGTTGACGTTGATGTTGTCTTCGAGTTCGAGTGGAGCATATAGATATCTGATCGGTTTAAATAGAATCAAGAGCATTGAGCGGCCTTGTAAATTCATGTTGCACCTAATTTGTACTCGATGTGTCCGCGGAGAAGCTACCAATTCCGACTGGCGCAGCAATTCAACCGCAGAAGCGACACAAGTGGCGAAAGTTTCACGAAGAATTGGATGTCGATAAACTCCTTTTTTTTGGGTGCTTTGAAGGTGATTTTACAACTACATTCTGAAGACCCCGAATTTCGTAGGCTCGGGTTCATTCTTCCCACCCAATGCAGCCATCAAGCCCAAACCCAGCACACGACGCGTGTGGCTTGGGGGTATTACGCCGTCGTCCTGTTCTTGTCAGTAAGTTGTTCGTAGCAAGGAAGATGTTTGGTACTCACCCATAATCTGGCCGAGGAAAACACCGCCTCACTCTCCCTCTCAATCCTCGCTTTGAGCTCTGGATCAACCGCCTTCCCGACTGTCTCCATAACAGCAGTCAACTGCTCCGAGCCCATAACACCAATCTTCGCATTCGGCCACATCCATAAGAAGCGCGGACTGTACGCTCTCCCACACATCCCGTAATTACCCGCTCCGTTACTTGCTCCCACAACAACAGTGAACTTCGGCACATTGGCACAGGCAACAGCAGTCACCAGCTTTGCGCCATTCTTCGCAATACCCTCACGTTCTGCATCTGTGCCGACCATGAAGCCGCTAATGTTCTGTAGGAAGATGAGCGGGATTTGGCGCTGACAGCAGAGCTCTATGAAGTGCGCTCCCTTCAGAGAGGATGTGCTGAATAAGATGCCATTATTGGCTATGATCCCGACCTTATGGCCGTAGATGTGCGCAAAGCCTGTGACGAGACTGCTGCCGTAGTCACGCTTGAACTCCGAGAAGACGCTGCCATCTACGATTCTGGCGATGATTTCGTGGATGGGTAATGGCTTGCGGAGGTTGGTGCTCGCGATACCGACAAGTTCTTCTGGGTCGTATAGGGGCTCCTCGTAGGTTGTTGGAGCTGGGAAGGGCTTCTTTGGCCAATTGAGGTTGCTGATTGAGCGTCTGGCGAGAACGAGTGCGTGAGCGTCGTCTACAGCTAAGTAGTCTGCAACGCCGGAGACTGCGGTGTGCATCTTTCCACCTCCTAGGTCTTCCGCACTTACTACCTCTCCTGTAGCAGCTTTGACGAGTGGAGGACCAGCCAGGAAAATGTGACCTTGACCGTCGACGATGATGCTCTCGTCTGACATGGCGGGCATGTAGGCTCCTCCTGCTGTGCAAGGACCCATGACGACTGCTATCTGAGGTATTCCCATAGAGCTCATTCTAGCTTGGTTGAAGAAGATGCGTCCAAAGTGGTCTCTATCTGGAAATACATCTGCTTGGTGGGGCAGATTGGCTCCTCCGGAGTCCACGAGATAGACGCAGCTATGTACTATTAGACCTGTTTCACAGCCGGAATTTGGAACTTACGGAAGGTTGTTTTCTTGGGCAATAGCCTGCGCTCTCAGGTGCTTCTTGATCGTGATAGGATAATATGTTCCTCCCTTGACCGTACTATCATTTGCAACAATCATGCAAGTGACCCCCTCAATAACACCAACACCAGTAATGATTCCACCAGCCGGTATATCCGCTTCGGGGTACATCTCATGGCCTGCCAAAGCCGACAGCTCCAGAAAGGAAGTTCCAGGATCAATCAAAGCTGCAACTCGGTCTCTAGGAAGCATCTTCTTCCTAGCCAGATGCTTCTCCCTCGCTTTGGGCGGTCCGCCCTGGTGTATCTTCTTTGTCAACTCCTCCAACTTCCCCATAACTTCTCCCATCTGCCTAGCATTTTCCTTGTATTCCTCAGACGAGGGATCGACGACGGTAGGTAAGACTGATATGGCATTGGCTTGATTCGGTGTGCAGTGCGTTGCAATGCTTCGAGAGCACAATCGGGCTTGGAGGGGAAAGGTTCGTGGAGAGGACCTCGGCATGCGCCTCGAGAGCTTCAATGCCTCTCGTGAGGCTCTGAAAGTAGACATCGTGTACAAAGGAATGTGCCGCAGCTGCAGCAGCAATTTTGAAATGCTACATCAAGTCAAAGAAGTTTGTCCCTTTCAAGTGTCCTGGAAACGTTCAATAGCATCACCGGCTGTCCGCGGGACAAGACCTGGGGATTCAACAGGGATTAGGGGTCCGGCTTAAGGAAACATGGGGTAATCATGGATCTTGGCTTCCGAGGCGTGCGGCTTAAGAAACAACAATGTAGTAGAGCGCAGAGCAGGTCTCGCAGTCGTCCTTCATTTTCTTCCTTTTCGAAGTATTAAGCAAGATGGCAACAGTAAGGTGTATACGATCATTGGCAACTCGCCCAACATTACAGCTTCGCGTCAAGCCTCAGATACCAGTGTCAGCAATCCAGCATCGGAATGCCTCCTCCAAACACCCGAAAGGCTTCGAAGCACCATCTTCTGCAGACCTAGACGAACTACGAGAACGAGTCCAGGAGTTCACCAGACGAGAAATACCAGAAGAAGTGGCAGCCAGAACAGACAGAACCAATGCCTTCCCAAATGAAATGTGGCAGAAGCTTGGAGATGCGGGGTTCCTCGGAATAACTGCGGATGAAGATGTTGGTGGACTGTCGATGGGATACCAAGCACATTGTGTGGTTATGGAGGAGATATCAAGGGCTTCAGGGTCAATTGGATTGAGTTATGCGGCACATTCCCAGCTATGTGTAAACCAACTTCAGTTGAACGGCAACCCGGAACAAAAGAAGAAGTTCTTGCCCGGCTTGATCGCAGGAACTAGTGTGGGTGCTTTGGCAATGTCGGAGAGTGGAGCAGGAAGCGATGTTGTGAGCATGCGGACGACAGCGAAGGCTGTTGATGGTGGATATGTTCTTAACGGAACTAAGATGTGGATCACCAATGGGCCAGACGCCGATGTTATCGTAGTCTACGCAAAGACGGAGCCAGACAAGGCATCGAAAGGAATCACCGCATTCCTTGTCCAGAAAGATTTTGAGGGCTTCAGCTGCGCCAGGAAGCTAGACAAGATGGGTATGCGTGGAAGTAATACCGGAGAGCTTGTATTTGAGAATGTTTTTGTACCGAAGGAAAACATTCTCGGCGAGGTCAATCGCGGAGTTAAAGTCCTAATGGAGGGTTTAGATTTGGAACGTCTTGTTCTCAGTGCTGGACCACTGGGAATCATGCAGGCTGCCATGGATGTTACCCTTCCTTTCACGCATCAGAGAAAGCAGTTCGGTACTCCAGTTGCCCATAATCAACTTGTGCAAGGCAAGCTTGCGGACATGTACACGAAGCTCCAAGCTTCTCGAGCTTATACCTACGATACGGCTAGGAAGGTCGATGAGATCGGTCAGATTAGAACTCAGGATTGTGCAGGTGCTATTATGTATGCTGCTGAGAGAGCGACTGAGTGCACACTTGATTGTATCCAGTTGTTAGGCGGCATGGGATATGTTGAGGAGATGCCAGCTTCAAGGTTATTGAGAGAGTAAGTCTAGTTCTCTTTCTTCGATGATTGATCCTGACGTCGAAAGTGCCAAATTGTATGAGATAGGTGCAGGAACCACCGAGATCAGAAAGATGGTGATTGGAAGGGTAAGTTTGAATATCACATTCTGCTGTAGAGTTTGCTGACATCCCTAGGTTTTCAACAAGGAGTACAGTAGCTTCGCGCAGTAGAATGGTCTATGACTAGTCATTTTGGACAGCGGAATATGAGCCCCTCGGTATAGCCAAGTGAGCTGTATCAAGGCATCCGGAAGAAGCCTGCGAGACATGGCGTATTCACGACTAGACAAAATAAAGCAATACGAATAGTAAAGTAGCATTCTTGCGTCCCAAAAATTTCAACTTTACCATCTCACCTGAGTGCATGTTCTGCTATCACTACCTTATAATATTATGTCGACACACTTCCGGCTTCTTCTTTCCTTGGACATCAAAAGGCACACCGGCCTGCTTCGGCAACGAGAGACTTGCTCGATATTGGGCAATCCAGGCCGTGACGTTCGTTCTGATCATTCCTTTCGCATGGGATGCTGCTAAAATTCGCATATAGCTATAATATTTTTATCCAGCTTTCAAGTGATGAATACGGATAGAGGATGGGTTACCCACAGGTTTCTTATATGACGAGGTAAGAGATTGCTGTGAGCATTCGCAGTTGTACTGGCACAGTACAAAAATGTGATTAAGGGAGAAGGGGAAGAACATTGGATAGGATGTTTTACGCATCCTACAGTAGCTGAAGACGAGAACGGAAGATACATATAGCACAAGACGTCGTGTCTACTGGTTCTCAAAGTCAGGTTTTGGGAAGAGGACATGGTGGAGGCCTCATGTTTGCCATCAATTGTACACATCCAACACTAGTAGTGAGAAGGCCATGATAAGGGAGCTTGAAGCCCAAGATCTGAGAAATGGGTCGATGCGAGGATAGGCAGCTACGAACTGTGCTGCTTCGTCAGGCTGTCATCATTGCCCAACCTGGCAATCGAGAGGCTATGAGGAAGTATACGGAAAGATTGCCAAACGACGAGATCACACAACAGGTTGCTCCCTGAGTGTCCTTTCTGTCGGCTGTTTTGAACTAGAGATTCTTGGGCCTTGGAGATCCACATACGTATTCACAAACAGAGCTGCTTTTGTTGCAACAGTACTCTTGTAGGGAGGATAAGCTAAGCTTGTACCGAGATATGACCCCTATACTGTTCAGATGGGTTTGAACCCTAAAAAGTAGTAGTACGTCTGTCGATATGAACCAACAAATTTGTCAACATAATAGTCATGTTTACTTGTGTTCATTTTGTTCTTACACCTACTCACGTCAAGGTCCAAAGTCCAATGAGACAGCATTTGCAACACGAGCATCTGTTGATCTAGGAAGATGCCAAGAACCTGATTCCGGTTCATGAGAGTCGCAATTCATTTCTGGGATAGAATATAACCTCACCCCGCGGACGACGCTGCGCTGGCTTGAACATGGTGACCACTTTGGAGATTCTTCAAGATAAAACAGCGTTAACATATCGATCGCTTTACTGCGCTTCATAGTATTTACTGAAAAAAGCCGATGCCCATGGCAATCATGTCATGTGTCCGACTCGGGGCGTATGTTCGGATATTATACATTTACGATTTACTTGATCCTCTCTTCCATGATCAGAAGAGCTCTGCTCCTACCGCATCATTGCTTGTTCATCGTCTCCTCTTATTTCTCGCTGAATGCATACCAACGCCAGAGCAATGCAGCCAGCAGCATCTGTGCGCGCTCAATAGAGGTGTTTACTTCCCGCACAAAGAACTCTCAACAGCAAGGCGCCCAACGCGTAGCTGATAGTGTAAACCATAATCGCTTCAAAACTTTTCCTTCCAAACACCATTTACTCGCCAATATTGTACATGGTCGACAATCAGAGCACCAAAGATGTGCCCCATCACCTCTTTCGCTTGACCTCCTTCTCGTTCCGGTTACTCTTCTCCTTGTCTTGCTTTAGCAATAAGGTGAGCTGGCTCTTGCTTCTGCTCAAGGTATCTGCGATAGGTGCTGCTTTAACGGGCTGGACGGGTCTTTTCGCAAACATATCATCATCCTTCGAATCTTCTGTGGCTCGTCCTTTGCCTTTCGATTCTTTCGTGGAAGCCGCGGGTTTCAAGGGATACTGAGGCGCATCCCCACCAAGTTCGCCTAGTTGTACTTGTCCAGCTGCATCAGCCAACGTCGGAGCCAAGCTAGGAACACCCTTGGAATCATGTTGCACAAGTCGCATGGCATCTATACCAGAAGACTCGGAGGTTCCGACCGATATCGATCGTGGCGACTTAGGTATTCTAGTCGGTGGTCGCTCTGGTTCTGGGTCACTGGCACGCTCCGCCGCTCCTTTGGTGTTTCGTTGTAGACGAGCATTCGCTTCGGCTAAGATGATCCTTTGGAGTTCTAGTTCGTCAAGCTCTTCTGGAGTCAACTCCTCTTTCTCCTCTTCCTCCTGAAGATTTTCGATGCGTTGTAGATGAGAAGATGGCCCAGGTTGTACAGATGGTCCTGCATCGCCAGAAGAAGCCACCTCTTGAGTCGCCTTACCAAGAGCAGTACGCACTTTTCCACCAGATGACTTTCTTGGAGATGATCGCTTCGTGTCGGCAAGTTTCTTCTTCGACAGCTGAATACTAGCAGATCTGTCGGGAGATGGAGTAAAATTCTCTTGAAATCGTGATTGTGTTCTTGCAGGTGGCCCATCCAACGAAGAACGAGCTCCTGAGGCGGCTTGCACAGCTTCAGCTTCCTTGGCAGCCGCGTCTGCTGAAGATTGGGAAGTTTGCGAGCTTTGTCGTCGGACTATTACAGGGCGCTTCTTTTTCGTTGAGGCAGGAAATCCGGTCTTCTTCCTATTCGGGGTCGCAGCCTTCTTATCGGCCTTCCCATCCCGGGGGTCTGGAGAAGGGGGCTGAATCACGACATGTGAGTTCGGACTAATGGGCGAGTTCTGATCGCCCTCCTGTTCCGACTCATGCGGCGAAATGAATCGCGCTGTTGGACGTGGACCGCCAGTGGATGGTCCTCTCGTTTTCTTCAAGATTGGATGTGGCATTGGCGCAGGCGCTCTGGATATTGAAGAAGCGGTGGTAGTTATTCCACTACTTGTCGACGGTCCACTTGGGCGAGGCCGGTTGAGTGCGGTGGTGCTTGAAGCTCCAGGTCCATGCTGGAAACTTCTATTCTGCAATGCCAAATTCAGTACGGTACGGCATGTGCAGATAGGCAGATCATACCGGTGGCGAGGGCCCTTCAACACGGTTTGGAGGTCCACGTAGTGGTACGAAGGTTGGTCCATTCGAAATATGATCAAAGAGTCGGGCAATAGTTGCAGCATTTAGGTCTTTCTTGTCGCTGTACCATATACGCCACCAATAGTTCTCGAGACGCTCTGCCGTGGGGTCCAGTAGTCTGCGCTTTGTAGTGGTATAAACTGTTCAAAGTTCGAATTAGTTGGGGTCCAACAAGAGCCTTGGTAGGATTACTTTTCCAGAACCTGGCGATTTCGGCTTGATCCAATGGTTCAGCCGCGATCTTCTCGATACTCTCATTGATCTTGTCGCTGTTCACCACGATCCCTTTGGGTAAAATTAACGCCATCTTAGCAAGGCCAAGGCGACGTAGTTTGTGTTGACAGCAGCACTTTCAAGGCAGGTGGGTAAACACCTACCTAGAAAGATGCTGCGCCGAAATGTCAAGGAATCCGCATCCGGAAAGTGATATCAAATCAGGGCGAGGAAGGTACGGTATGGCTATTCGGACTTGCTCGGTTGAGGGCGCAAGATATCCGGATGTGAAGTGAGGAAAGAGCTGTCCATGAACCACCACCCCAAACTTTTTCTTGCTCAAGGAAAAATTTCAAGGTTGGCAAGCTCCTCTACCTGAACCAATAGCCACTTCTCTTGCAGCGAGAACAGAATCGAAGTATCGCCCGCTTATGTATGACTCGGAAGAAACTCGGCAAGGTGACACAGGACTCGATTCATGTAGCTAGAGGAAATTTGAAAATTCGACTTCGTTATACAGGGCTTTGTGAAACCAGTAACTGAGGAGCTGAATTGAGAGTGGGGTCGAAAGTGACAGCGTCTGTAAGATTGAAAGATATGTTAGCTAATGGCCGGCGGCGCGGTAACATGCAGAAGTGGGACAGTTAAGCAACATCCTTATAATGAAGCTTGAGAAGAAGATTGATTATTGGTAAGAGATGCAACAAAGTACCAGTCTGACTTTTTTTTTGAGGATGAGCAAGGTAGAGACAGACGGGGTACAGTATGCAGTGCGGTGAAGTACTGAAGTGCGGTGCAGTAGGGCGCAGCTAATCAAGGGACTGATCCGTTTTGTTCTGGACTTTCCAGTAGTGGGGAACAAGGGTATGGGTGTGGGTGTGGCGTGGATGCAGGCAAGTGCAGCTGGGAGCAAAGCAGAGCGTGGGAGCGGGAACGTGGAAGGAGGGGTGGTGACCTGCAGAGGATGTCGGTAGGTACTACTGTACTCTACTGTACTGTACTGTACTTTGCCCACGACGTGAGTTGAGGTTGCAATAGGAAGGTGTGAGCTGAAGAGAGTGAGAGTGAGCACTTGGCTTTCGTCTAAGTGCGGCGTGGATCAGAAAGAATGAAGGGATGAAGATGAAGACAACAGATGAGAAATGAGATGTCCTTTCTGCTTACCGCAAGACTCAAACAAAAATGAGCTAAAACAAAGCTCAGGCTCTGGTGGTCAGGTCAGGTCCACCCAGTTCCGTCCAGTCTAAGTCTCTGTCCAGTGTCCTCCTGCCTGTCGGCTCAAACTCAAATTGTGGTGATGAACGGACCTCGGATTTCGGAGGAGATAGGAGATGCTGTTCCGTGAGCTGAGCTGAGCTGAGCTGCCCGGCCTTGTCTGGTCAAGTACTTTTCGAGTACCTCCTGGTTGGGTAGAGCTGAGCTGGAGTTGTACCTAAGGAGGTAGTTGGGCTAAGAGCTTTGCTAGTGAGGGGTTCCACTCTTCCGTCTGGTCTTCGAGAAGGATTCGGTGATCAGGCGTCAAAAGTCTAAAGTGGCAGACAGACAGACAGGCACTTGGTCAGGTACAGACACACAGGTACGGCGAAGTACAGGTAGAGTAGATGTAGAGATTTATATGAACGACAGGCAGGCACAAAGGCGTGAGGTCAGCATCGCTATGCTATATACTAGGAGGGCCCTTGCATCGCGGATCAATACCACGAGGCGAAGAACTATAATATATGACCGATCCAGTGAGGGAGCAGGGCTATGGCTTCCAGGGCTTCCAGAAAAGAACAACTCTGGTCTGGCCTGGCCCGGAGACTGCGGACAGGGCATGTGCATGCCGTCGCCATCGGTACGCCTGGAGACTGACTGCCTGGAAGGCTGGAAGCGACTCGTGGTGGAGTGGAGTGGAGTGGAGTGGAGCGCAGTAGTAAATGCAGTGGCGGCGACAGGCTGTGATGCGGTGCCAAACCAGCCCGAACAAGCAAAGAAACAGGCAGCCCAGTCAGCGACTCAGGGCATGGTTGCTTGTTTGTTTCAGCACATGGTTGTCCGCTGGGAACAGAACATTGGAACGCTCGTGCTGTCACTGCCTGACCTGACTTTGCCTGACTGGCTCTATCTTTACTTTGCCTGTCTCTCCTTTGTTGCTGCTCGGCATAAAATATCCAGTCGGGTCAATTTCAGGGTCTCATCCTCGGCTCGGTTGACTTCGAGTTTTCCATCAACGCCGGCCTCAAGCTCCCTCTCCCCGCACTGCATCGCCACCATACCTTCGTACTCTTGTATCTGTAACTGTACAACCTTACGCTTCTGGTACCGTTGGTTCGACAAGACATGATAAGACAAACCAACTTGCGACGAAACGGGCATGCATGATCTTTTGCCGATGCCACGCCATGCCCTGCGTCCTAATCTTTGGTCAATTTACATTCTCGTCCGTACGAGCTCTACCTTCCTCCCCTTCCCTTCACCAGCTCAGATATCAAATCCCTCCCTCCTCCATTCCTCCATCTCACCGCCTCCTCTTCCTCGTCGCCGCCACTCGCCAAGTTCAACTCCCCGACGGCGCTGTTTCCTTGCCTTCCTATTTCCCCATTAACCCTCTCGTCCCACCAATCCCTCCATGAAGGTAGGGTTCAATTCAAGCTGAGAAGGACCATTTGTCTTGATCTGATCACAAGCCCGACTAGCATAAAGTCACCCTGACGAAGAACCCGCCTTTGACGTCTTTTCCCCTGTCTACAAGCGTACATTACAAAGTGGGGTCGAAGAAAGAACAAGACCTCTTGAACGTTACCTACCAAACGCTACCCTCGAGAGTCTACGGCTCGCTTCCGAGACCGAGAGTCTACGTGAGAAACTGCACTGCTGACCTTCCCTCCGAGCGAGTACCTACCGTTCGCAAGTCGTAAACCACGTCGTGTGACGTTCAAGAGATTGAGATATGTAGCCGATGCCATCAAGTCCACTCATCCTTCTCTCCGCCTAGCTCAACGGTACCACCGCTCTCCCGATCTGTTGGGATCTGAATATTGCATGTGCTTACTTCGTTATTGTTAACATGATTGGCTTTGAGCTCTTGGCTTCTGCCTCAAGGTTGCTCTCAGTCACCTTCCACCCACAATTCGACCAAAATGATCAAGTCGCAATGCATGCCTGTTGAAGATGGTAGGCACTGGAAGCAAGCATGCCATTTCACAGCGCCACTTCTGGCTTTGCCGTCTCCTTCGCATCTCCGTATCACTACTACAAAACATATGCTACAACTTCCATTCTCATTACACATGCTATCTCCTATCTAGTATCTCTGGGATCACATCCCATGCATCTGATCAGCCGCATCGCATGTGCCCAAGGCCCAGGAAATCATCATCTGACAGCCACTCGCCAACCACCAACCAATAAATTCCAGGGCTTCTAGAACGTTGTTTTGTTTCGCCTTTCCTTGCCTCGTCTGTCGAACCCTTCCAACTACGGTGTGATCCTCACCGACCCCCACCTGGAAATTTCCAACCCCACGTTTCTGGCCTGCACAATGCAAGGGGCGGCACGGCTACGGCACTACCCTCCCTGGCGAGGGCGAGCACATTGCATTGCACACCCAGCGCAAAACTCCCTCTGAAATGCCGAGAATGTTGTCTATCACTTTCCCAAATCCCGAGAGCGCGTCCACTTCTTCTCTCATTCAGCGAAGAAGTAAACCTCCCTATAATTTCGCTCCACTTCGGCGTACCCGAGCCATGGTACCGGGTCTATTCAATATCTCATCTGGACGGATATGGATGGACTTGGGCACCAATATTTCGGATCCTGTCTTGTCAACCCCGCTCCTTTGAAACATGTGTGAGATTGAAAAGGGACGAGTCTGTTTAGAGAGGTGTCAAAATCTGTCATGCTGATCCATTTTTCTCTCTTTTCGCATCTCTGGACATTGGGCGCGAAGGCTCGGCTCAGGTGTAAGTGAGGTATCGTGTCGATCGCCCACCCGACTTTGATCATGCGACATGTAAAAGTCGTCAGTATCTTTCGCAACGTTCCAAGCAATGTGATAACTGCTTGTTACTTAGCTACCCTTAGTAGACGAAACTGGCTTTGAAAGAAGATGGAGTGTAATTCCATGGTATAGAAAGAGATTTTTATTGTTTTGATGTAAGCGGGCGAAGCTAAAGGGGGTGATTGATTGGCGAGGGCGGAAGCGAGGTCTGTGAGTGAATAGAGGTTGATAGGCAAGACAGCTGGATTCCTGTCGCTCACTTCAGTAACTGATTTATTCACTGGTAACATCCTTGGATGTCATATCATTTCATGCTTGATCCCGGATTTCCCTCTGGCATCTGAGTCCAAGGTAAATTCTCCTAGATAAACAATGCCACGAACGCCTCACAAGCCACGACGTCTGCACATCCTTCATTATCATGCATTCCATACAAAATTTATCACTCTAGCCACCGCCATCCCACCATCCCTCAGAAAGGATAGCATGAAAAGAGGGACGATCCAAACGTCTGTGGATCGCCTTCCTCTCTTTCGTCTGCACTGCCATCTCCTTCCCTCTCTATCCTTTACCCGAGCGTGATATCCCTCCAAGTCGAGACCCAACCAGCAATAAAGCACACGATATCTGCGGCTATTACACATGGCCAGACGATCCGGATGAAGTAATGCCCTTCTCGAATTTAGCCCAGTCAAGTGCGCCTTGTACAAATCTGGCTACGGTTGTGAAGTCGCCCTGCGCGGCAATTTTGGGAAGGATTTGGGTGAGAAGCAGAAGGATGTCGACTTACAGTTCAATGCTGTCATTCTCAGAGTAAGCAACGCTGTGAAGAATCCGCCATAGACCAATACGAGACCGAGAATCACGTAGTCGAAGTTATGGCGTTTGTAGCTGTCACGCAACATCGTCAGTACGTCTCTCCCATCCAACCTCAAGTCCAACGAGCACAATGAAAATCATCTCGATTGAGACAGATATTTAAGAAGAAAAGACTCAACCTACATCCCGTTGAAGAACACCCTCTGGCCCCTCATAACATCCAACTTCCATAACGCATACCCCACACAGAACAAGTTCAGTAGACTAAACACAATTCCCAAGAACAGCCACAGACTGATTCCATAACTCATGATCGACAGGATATTGATCGGCAAATGCAAGACGAAAGCAAGCAAGCATACGCAGCGCCTAGCGAAAGACGGCTTATCGCTGAGATCCCATTGTGTGATATATAAGCGGAATGCGGAGGTTGAGAAGCGGTTGGAAGATTTGGCGGAGGGACCTACGAGGCCGGTGGTTGATGAAGAGGAGGGCAGGACATCAGGTTCGATGCGCCCGCCTTGGGCGGATTCTCGGAGGGTGAGGAAGAAGAACATTTTGATTGAAGTGTGGAATGCCCGTCCTGCTCTGCCTGAAGATCTCTTCTCTTTTTTTAAGCCGTCGGGAATCAGTTTCGCGACAAAGGCGATGTGTTTTGACAGCACTTGTATCGACAGGAAAATAATCAGGAACAGGATTCACAAAGAGGGCGGGGGAACCGCATGATCTTTAATATAAGAATATACCGTGGGTGGGATAGAAAGATTTTTGGACGCGCCGAAGGATCATGGTGTGATTCATACGATTCATTTACCAACAAAACGGAGGCAGTGTGCCTTGTGCGCCTTGCTGTGCCGCAGAGCTGTGCTGTTTTTGTTGGTGTTTGTGCCTGGAGGCGGGGAATCTTGAAACTTCAAATGGCCGCATTGAGATGAAGAAGTGAGCACCGTGATTTTGAGAGGACTTGAGCATTTTTGTAGTTTTCCGGTATCGTAAGGAGAGACATGAAATGATGTGATATACAAAACAAAATCGAAGCATGATGATAGCAGAGCAGGACACAAGAATGAAAATCAAAGCGTTGTGCTGGACCGTTTGGCCTACCCAGAAAGATCTTAAAGCCAGCAAATACTTACAGGGAGTTTCAGAAGCTCAAGTTGTTGGATATGTTGGAGATATTTATAGGTTTGCGAAATTTGGAGCTATTCGCTACGGACGGTCAAGCGAGATGGTCTGGCTCAGCCACATCATGTTAGGGGGCGTTCGATGACAACTCTGACGGCAATGGCTGAGGCTCTTTCTTGAGAGCTGGGCAGAACTTCACGCCGGAGTTTCCCTTGATTCGCTTGACACTGAAAGTCTTACTGAAAGTGAATTGCTGCAAAGGCGATAGCAGATCTCACAACAAAGGAATGCAAAGTATCTTCCGACGCAGCACTGCTGCACATTTGAAGAGCCAGAGAACCGGACACCAAATCACTCTCCAATATCGACTGCTACAGGTATCAAATTCTCCCTAAAAAGCTATTGGTACACCAAGCCGCTGGGTATCATGCGAAAGCCGCGATCCTCTTCAAGGCGACTAGCAAATCTCATCATCTAATCCAGCCCGAACTCCGAGCCATTGGATTCCAATACATCCTTCAATCTCGATACATACATCGAATATAAACTAGTCTTATACCTGACTTGGAGACTATGAAGCTCCAGGTTTTGGACTGTTGGCAGCGCTGCCACCGCCTCTCTTCATGAGCCCTGCGAAGAATGATGCGAGGGCTTCATTCTGGTTCTTTCCGTCAGGAGTAGCCACATTGCCTGGTGATGTTGGCTCTGGTGTCTGGTAGGTCTGCCGGTCCTGTGGGGTACATTAGTACTCGAACACCGAAGGAAGGGGATATCTCGGAAACCCACTCTCAGCCTCCGCAGCATGTCATCCGCATCTACCTGGATGCCACCCATATTGAACTGTACGGGGCCGATATGTTCATTGACACGACCTTCATCATACTGTTCGTCATCGCCTTGCTCGACCCGAGATTGAGAAGATTGACGGCCACGAACCACGCGACTGCTGTCCATGGAGCTAGGCTCTGCTCCTTGCCTGATCTTGTCGAGAACTTCTACCTGGGTAGCTAAGAATTTCTGAGCATCCTGGCTCGAAACTTCTAACTTGAGACCATTGCCTTCCGAGGCCGTTGCTTGAAGAGCATCCAGGCTTGGGTCGCGGATCGTTTCTTGATATGCCTCTACGGCAGCTCCAGGAACCGGCGGGGTATCCTCATCCGGGGTTACATGGCCATTAACACCATTAGTACCGTTTTGAGCAGCTAAATCGTATGATTCCTCAATATCCACCGACCAACCTTTGTTGACAGCTTCAACGTCGAAACCATCGCGCAATACTCTGATCTTTCCCCAAGAATCCCAGTTAGGTGGCACAAGCACCTTGTCACGATCAATGACATTGTGCTTGAGAGGCTGTCGTTTCAAGAGAGAGTGAATCCCGAGAGAGGAATGTACTAGGCTCTGTAAAGGACTCGTGACAGAGGGTGCTGTGTAGATAAGTGATGCGCCATCTACACTTTTGTTAGTGCTAACCCAACCAAAACAATCAAGACATACGCTTCAATAAGACCGTCCTCAAAAATTGCAGGACAAAATCAAATTCTTCCTCCCTCCAAGATCGTTCCTTTTCAAGATTTTCGATGTGGTCGGACTGAGAGAGTAAGTATGAACCCCTGACCGTGACCGGAGCAACTCACATTTTGACACACAACACACAGAGGAAGTCCCAGAGCCTCTTCCCACTCTCCAGGTCCCAAAGGTAGACTGACGTCCCCTTCTGTGGAATTGCTCACACCTCCTCCATCAAGACTGTTTCCACCTCTGCCTCTATCTCGCCAGCTGATCATGACCTCCTCCATTTTCTCCTTACAGTCCTCATCCAGTGAGACCAGCAATGTACGTAGAAGCCGTATCCAATCTCGTAGTTGCCTGAGCCAGAACCATGGCTGCGACCAGTCCAGCAGTACAACAATAAGAGTATTCGGGATTGTTTGCGGTGTTAAAAGGGGTTGCAGAAGAGGGGTGAAGGATGGCGAGGGGTCCGAGAGGAGGTATATTGAGAGGCGAGCAAGAATATCTATGGGGAGTTAGCTGTTTCCATAGCTAGGCTTTTCACAGCTTCCTACCTTCGTGATCCGCATCTAGAACATCATGATAGGTATATCCTAGGGCGAAGTTATTCGCTATAGGTGGCTGTTTGCTGCTCTGCCGATCTTGTGTTCGTCTGCTATTGTCCGCCGAAAGGGCTTCCAGGAACTCTCTCTGAGATTCTGTAGTTCCTCCTAAACATTGTCAGACCTGCTGCTTGATCCGTTCCCATTGCGGCGTACCTAGAACGAGGATATTCTTCTCTGGCAATCGCTTTCCACTGGCCACACTATCGAGCAAAGATGCCCACAGATTCTTCTCCCCAGCGCTCTTCGGTCTGTCATGGTCACTCGAACTCGAGACCTGCGTATATGTGGAAGTTCTGTTGTTGGAAGCCATCGTGGTTTTGGGTTTCAGGAGGTCCAACAGAATCGGGGGTTTTCTGGGATTGCTGGCTTTCGTCCGAAGCTACGATATTTCGACCATCCGTTCCCCTAGACTCATCTGCAACAGGCTTGCGATTCAAAAATTTGACGTTGTTTGATTCGATTTCATGGTGCAAACCTCAATCAGCGAAAGTCGTTCATAAAAGTTGTGAACCGCGTTCCTGGTAAACGCGAGGCGGCCAGGCTAGACCACGGCAGATGGATCTAGTCTAGTAATATTTTGAGGTTCGCAGCCTCGTCAACTACCATCTGCGCCCGAGACAATTCTAAACTTCCACGACATCACAATGCAGAGTATCCGGCAAATCCAGGAGCTGAACAAGCGTGAGCTTGAAGCTGGAGTGTGAGTGTATGTTCCGGCCTCTTGTCTTACTCATACTAACATCTCAATAGGTCTCCAAACGCATCATGGCATACAGACTATCGCGACACGGCTTACATTTACATCGGGGGTCTCCCTTTTGAGCTCTCCGAGGGAGATGTTGTTACGATATTTTCTCAATATGGAGAACCGACATATATCAACTTGATCCGTGACAAGGAGACCGGAAAATCCAAAGGCTTTGCATTCTTGAAGTACGAGGATCAACGCAGCACGGATTTGGCAGTCGATAATCTAGGAGGGACTGTGATTATGGGAAGGACTCTGAAAGTGGATCACACCCGGTACAAGAAGAAGGACGACGAGGCTGAAGAGGGGCATGATCTGACGCAACGGCCGCCAGAGGAGGACGAAGACGGAGAAGGCAGGAGGAAGCGTAGGCGGACAGACGAGAGCGAGAGCGAGGCGGAGAGACCCATGCTGAAAGAAGAGCGCGAATTGGCAAAGCTCATCCAGGATCACGACGATGAGGATCCTATGAAAGTATATTTGATAGAGGAAAAGAAGGAAGAGGTTACGATGGCTTTAGCAAGACTGAAGGATGGGAAGAAGTCCGAAAAGTCAAAGTCGAGGCATCATCATCACAAATCACGTCGACACAAAGAAGAGGAAGACAGAGGGAGCCATCGTTCTCATCGCCGTAGCGAGCATCGAGAGAGAAGATCACGTTCTAGAGAGCGGACCCCGGAGCGCAATGAGGAGTCCAGGACGGAGCGGAGCAGAAAACACGAGAAGAGGGATGAGCGTGAGTCGTCAAAATATCGAAGAGAAAGTCCCGGAAGAGAAGCTCGGGATCGAGGCGGTCGCGAGAGGTCTAAGGAGCGACCCAGAAGGCGGGAAGGTTCTGTTGAAGATAGGCGCCATCCCTCTAGGCGGTACTCGTAGGTGAGATTTAATGTATATAATCACTCCAATAATCTTGAATTCGTAGCCTGGAGGAGTGGGTTTGTAAGAATTTTCCTATAGATGGTGCTTCCTTTGGACATCGGACCGAATGTTTCTCGCCGAGATGAGAACCAGCGAAGCTGTCTTCAGCCTCTCTCTACCTACTTCATGTAGCCCTTGCGATGTAGGTCTATGACAATATTTATCGTCAGAGAATGCCCGCCTCTAACTCAAATCACGTCCGATGACAGAAACCATATCCAGCGCTGTCGATGCCCAGATATGCCCAAATACGCCACGCTAAATCGCAACAATTGCAAGATGAATACGAAACTAGTTCGCCCCAAGGTAGCGTTTCCATCCATCCCTTACACAATACCGCCGACCATCCTCGCCTTCGGCAATGACAAACTTCTCCCACCTGCCATCTCGGCCAGCTCCGATGACTATGATGCTGTGATCAGTCGTCCATCCCAAGATACCTTTTGGCGGACGAAACGCCGCTTCGCTGTTCAATGGTGTCGAACTGCCATAAAGTGGTTCGTCACCAATTTCAAAATGTGCTGACGCGAAAGAGTACACATCCGAGAAGACCCTTGGCAATAGAGGAATCCGACCCAGGATTCCCCATTTCTGGCTCGTGTCCACATCACTCGGACCTGGACTTCCTCCTCCGCCTCCCATAGTGGTCAATCTCCGGCTCTGAGTCGGCGTTTCGGTTCTTGGTGGCTTTGAAGGATGAGGAATGTCGAATACATGAAGGGTCGATTTGTCAGAAGTGACTGCTAGCAGCTGGCCAGATGGAGCAATCGACAATGAAAAGATAGTTGCATGGTCCACGCCACGTCTTAGTTCCGCGATACGAGCACAATTACTCGTTGCAAATACTCGTACCAAGGTTCCCTAGATATGTCAGCGAAGCCTGGTGTATATGCCTATGTTTACTTACTGTCTCGCTTGCTGTCGCCAAAATCTTTCCATCACGGCTGATGTCAATAGCTCGCAGTGCCGAGCCATGAGCCGGTATAATACTGACATTCCCCGTAGACAACTCAACTAGCTGGACTTGGCCCGGTGTTCTTCCGGGAAAGGCAAGAGACGTTGCCGTTAGACAGCACAGACCTAGAGGATTGTCGGCAGTTTCGAAGACGGACCACAGTTCCGCTGGACTCCTGAATTTGTAGACGCGAACGCTATTTTGAAGCGCAACGACGACGTGTGTTCGGGATAAGCGCACGCCACGGACGGTCGTGAGGACGGGTATCTGGATAGCAACCTGCTGCTTTGCATCGTCCCATATGATAACCTGCATACATGCATCAGCGCCAGCTTCTCCCGCCCTTGTATGGTGCGCAACTGACTTTGTTCTGTGGAAATTTAGGTTGCCTCCCTCCTCCAATAAGCGCGATAAAATTAGCCTTCCCAAGCATCTGTGCAGCACCTATGCCGGCGTTGAAATCTACGTCCTCAGTGTATATTCCTAATTCACGGATCGGAAGGCTGTACCTCGAGAGACTCGGAGCTGGCAAGGCTCTGAATTGAAGACTGATGGTAGAAATTAGCACGGCGTTCGCCTTACTCTACACACATGGAAACGAACTACAAAAGCCAGTGTTTAGTCCGACAGAGAAGCAGCTGGCATCATGGTTGAAGCTGGCCGAGAGGGCGATGCTTGAGCTTTCGCTCTCGATAGCTGGTCTGGTATTCATGGTCCCGAAGTGACGAAGAGAGGATTTCTATGCAAGGAGAAAGAGATAATATTCCAAATGGCAGATGTCGAATGCTGTTTGGTTGTGCGCATGTTGTTCGTGGTTCTCATGACATGTTTCGAAGTAAAAAGACCAAAATAAATGTTGTTGCCGCATGTCGCGAGGCTGGCAGGATGGCTCACGATACCAGCTTATCAGGCGTCTGCCAGTCCACCAATGCATGTGTGGCCCCTGCTAGCGTGCATGCCTAGCTCCTTCCCCTGTTTTCCCCCTATCCTATCCCATCCCATCTCCATTTCGCTAACCCTGAGACTCAAATTTACTCCGACCGCGACTTCAATTTCGTGATACTTTCCCAACCATCTTACAATCAGTCCGTCAACTTCGAACTTTTTTTGATACCCATAACGATCACACGACTTGATTGAGACGCAGTCGCTCCTCTCGACCGCACATATACCAAGATGTCTTCTCCATTGAGCGCAGTATGTTGACATCCCCTCCTGGCCACCCCCTTTTGCCTATTCTGACCACAGCGTTGCCTGGCAGTACCATGCTGGGGTTTGTTTTCCGCACTTCGACAAGCTGCTGAGCCAGTACTAATGTCAGCTTCCTCACAGATCAAGATCCGCAGAAAGAAGAATGTCAAGAAGGGTATCCAGTTCTGTTTGATGGTCTGCGGTGCCTCGGGTACAGGTATGTCGGACGACACCTGCGACACCTTACGAGACAATTGACTGATCGCACCAGGTCGAACAACTTTCGTGAATACCCTATGTGGAAAGAAAGTGCTTGCTGGAAAGGATGCCGACGATGCGACAAACGCCCACCTCGAAGAAGGCGTCCGGATCAAGCCTATCACCGTCGGTGCGCATTACGAACACAAATCCACATTGGCCGAACATTATAGCTGATGACATGCAGAACTGGAATTGGACGAGGAGGGAACTCGCATTTCTCTGACTATCGTAGACACCCCGGGCTTTGGAGACCAGATCGACAACGAGGCAAGGTAGGGATATGTTCCGGGGCCACACCGACAAATGTCACTAACAAATTCACAGCTTTGGCGAAATCGTTGGCTACCTTGAGCGACAGTATGATGATATTCTTGCTGAGGAGTCACGTATCAAGCGTAACCCCCGCTTCCGCGACAATCGTGTACATGCTCTTCTCTACTTCATCACTCCCACCGGACATGGGTAAGTAGATCTCGCGTTGCAGATAGAGTACAATCTTCTAACTTCACGAAGTCTCCGCGAACTGGATATCGAACTCATGAAGCGCCTCTCCCCCCGTGTCAACGTCATTCCAGTCATTGGCAAGGCCGATTCTCTTACCCCAGCTGAGCTTGCAGAGTCGAAGAAGCTTGTTATGGAGGACATCGAACACTACAGAATCCCGGTCTACAACTTCCCATACGATATCGAGGAGGACGACGAGGACACTGTTGAAGAGAATGCCGAGCTCCGTGGGCTGATGCCTTTCGCCATTGTTGGTTCCGAAGAGGTTGTTGAGATTGGAGGCCGCAAGGTCAGAGCTAGACAATATCCATGGGGTGTTGTAGAGGTGGACAACCCAAGACATTCCGATTTCCTCGCCATTCGAAGTGCCCTTCTCCACAGCCATTTGGCGGATCTGAAGGAGATCACACACGACTTCCTCTACGAAAATTACCGTACCGAGAAGCTCAGCAAGAGTGTTGAGGGTGGTGCTGGAGCGTAAGTTCGATTACAAGTATCTTCTATATGCATAGACTAATCATCTGCAGCGATTCGTCGATGAACCCAGAAGATCTTGCCTCCCAGTCGGTTCGCCTAAAGGAAGAGCAACTCCGCCGCGAGGAGGAGAAGCTCCGAGAAATCGAAGTCAAGGTCCAAAGAGAGATTAACGAGAAGAGACAGGAGCTATTGGCCCGTGAAAGTCAACTTAAGGAGATCGAGGCCAGAATGCACCGAGAGCAAAGCGCACATCTGGAAGCCACGAATGGAGCGCACACTGACTCTGAGGCATAAAGATGTGGTGAAAATTACTTTGCGAGCGACTGGGCTTTGAAAGGACGAAGCGATACTTGGCAATGAATGGGTTTGTCGGTTGATATCCAAGTTGTCAATGGGGGGAAATGGAGCTATGGGATTTCTTTTGCAGGTCGTTGACGGCATTTGCAAGAACGATTCTGGCTTTGACAAGCTAATAACGTGTTTTCTTATCAACTTCTAATGCGCAGCTGAATTACTTTACTTCTTGAACCTTCTTGTGATAGAGGCACAAGTGAACGGCTGTGAACGCTTTATGGTTCTATTTTATCTTGTGGTTATAGCAATTAAAATGTTAAACAATGCTTTGTACTTCAGCACTGGTATAGTTACAAGTCTCGGTATCAATTTTGAGACATAACGATCAATCCCAAGACACCATACTAGAATCGTAGTCTTGAGACATTCAGACCTTCATGGGCGGAAATTAGTGACCCGGCCAAGGAAATCCCAGAACCCGCGTGGTAGCCCATTCATGGCTTCAAGCAAATCAGCTCATGGTAAAAGCATTACTACAACCAGGCCATCGGCTCGGACAAGCTTCTGCTATTTCCTTCTTACCACTTTGCTATGCACCTCAGTAGCTCATAGCAGAGTCCTTTTCTTTTAAGACGATGAATAAAAGTAAGGTTTCAATCGTGCTTCCAGTTCAAGAAGGCGAAAGAGAATCATTCAGAATTATGGAATGACAGTGACATAAGATGTTGTGGCCTTTCGTGACCTCGGAACAAGTGAGTCCACGGAAGTTTGGCGCCATGTGGCTGACCCGCTCAGTAGCCCCGCCTCCGGATGATGATGACCTTCAGCCACGGCTGACTTCAAAGCGATCATGAGCTTCGCGCCACCCAACTCTTCTCTTCACTTCTCTTCTAAACAACAACCACAGCATCCACCAAACCACAGTTTTCGATATTCAAGTCTCGCAGTACGATGTCTGGAACTACCAAATATACAGCAGCGCCGCAGCGCGATTCGTTCGACGAGACAGCAAATTACAGCCAGGCTCCCCCCTCTTATGCGGATCAACCTTCAAGCTCGGCGAACGATCAGGAAGCTCTTCTTGGAGGCGCCCCAAGAAGCAGCGAGGACAACATACCAGATGACTTCAAGGTTCGTACGGTGGAGACTGTTGCTATGTACAAATCTGACTGCTCTTTAGTTCGGAGGCTCGGTATCTGAAGCATCGATAGATATTCGCATGGCCTTTGTCCGCAAAGTCTACGCTATTCTTTCTGTTCAACTTATTGCAACTGCGGTTCTGAGTTCTGTCTCCTTCTTCAGCGATTCCTACAGAGATTGGATTCAGAGCAATCAGTGGATGATGTGGCTTTCGGTTTGTCATGTCCTTCCAGTGTAGCCTGTTCTTTCTAACTGTTTAAGCTATTCGGTGCTATCGGTTTTATGATCCTCACATACTGGAAACGCAAGTCGTATCCTACAAATCTGCTCTTCCTCAGGTATGTCGTTCAAGTGTCGAGTTTGTAGCAACACTTTGGCTAATCCATCAACAGCGGCTTTACAGCTTTTGAAGCATACTCAGTATCAGTCATCGTCTCGTTCTACCAGTCCCGAATCGTCTTACAAGCGGTTCTTCTAACAGCCGGAATATTCGTCGCTCTCACTCTGTTCGCATGCCAGACGAAGTATGACTTCACATCCTGGATGCCGTATCTGTTTGGGGGACTCTGGTGCTTGATCCTTTTCGGATTCATGGCTGCATTCTTCCCCCACAGTAGCACAGTCGAGTTGGCATATTCCGGCATTGGAGCTCTGATATTCTCGGCATACATATTGGTTGATACACAACTCATCATGAGACATTATCATGTCGAGGAAGAGATCGCGGCTGCAATCAGTCTCTACCTTGACATCATCAACTTGTTTCTCAACATTCTTCGCATCCTCAACAGCCAACAAAACAACTAAGGAATTGATGATGGCTCAATGAAGTGGTGGGGACGGATGGGACGAGGTGAGGCCTTAAGTAACATGTTTCCTTTGGGCACTTATCGGATGTGACTTCAAGAGGTCTGGCGTAGGACGGAAAGTTTGGTATGCGTCTCATGGACTCTGAATGTTCTTAAATGAGATTATTTTTTTGCAAATGTGTACTGCTTCGACTCGAAGTTTCAAACACTCAACATTTCAAGGTGGGGCATTCGAGGTCGCAGGATGGACCCAGACTCCTACCCCCTGACTCTCGTTTCAGAACTATGGAGATATACCAGTATTTCAGGTACGACTCCAAGGTTTTCAAATTCTCGTGTACAACAAGATACTTTGGTTCGAATAATTCCTACCTTATCAGACGAAGCTTATTGTTGCGTGTAAGCATATAAGGCAGGCCAAGAATGGCATGGCCTTTGTTTTTAAGCTTTCGGGTTGAGTGCAGGGGGCTTCAGGGGCCTCGCCAAAAGCCAAAAGGTAGGTAGGTACGAATGCAAAGTACTGTAAAGCGCGGCAAGTGCAAGTGCAGGTGGAAAAGGTGGAACGGACCACCTGTGGGGGAAAAGAAAGAGGGACCAGCACCAGCACCAGCACCAGCAGTGCGAGCAGCAGTGAACAGAACTGCCTCCAAACATTCACTTACGATTTCAATCCACTTCCTCCCTCGTTGTGAACTCTTCCTATGCCTCCTCGACGTGCTGTGATCCTCTCCTGACCTTTTCCCCCTATCCATATATTGATTGCCCTCCTTGATCTTCATATTGTTCGTCGATCACATCAGACCAGACCAGACCACCAGCTGTCTCAAGCGCTACCTCACGGCCAATCAAGTACGCACTTTACCAGAAAAATATCCTCCACACCGCTTTGCTCGAACAAGCAGAGCAACAAGGCCCCGACTCGCCAGCTCCTCAACACCACACTCATTCTATTTCCTTTCGACGTATTATACCCTAGAATTTATGACAGTCGACGTCTAGAATCACCAACAGGCCATTGGGAGTTTACAGCCCTCCTCAATCGGTCATTTCGCTCGCTACTTTACTCCTCTCGATTCCCCTTTTCCCTCTGCGCGCAACGGAAAGCAATACACAATGAGCGGTACCCCAGCGTCAATCGAAATACAGAACGAGAAACTCGAGGCGGCACAGCAGTGGCTACACCAGAATGGAAACAATGTGGGCGGCATTGAGTACACACCAGCAGTAGAGGATGCTGAAGATGGGTATCCTGCGCACACAATGACTATCAGGAGGAAAGCCAAGAGGAAAGAAGACGGGCCTCTAGAAATAATATGCGGCTGGATTTTCCAGCATCAAATTGGTGCGCTCTCCCGTCAATTGGCCCAATTGCAGGTGGTTGCTAACGAGATACTTCAGGTCTTTCGGTTAACCTACTCATGCTCCTCTCTTTGACCCATATGTGCTTTCCCCGAGCTCGCAGACATGCTCGGAAGTTCTTTGAACTGTCCTACTACAATCCCGACTCGGGCGCATATCGTGCGGGCTGGAACGATGCTTGGATGGTGTTCTTTTGGATTGTTGTCTTCACTGGTCTTCGCGCCGCAGTGATGGAATATATTTTGACCCCTCTGGCGAAAAAGGGGGGTGTCAAGACTGAGAGGGATCAGACCAGATTTGCTGAGCAGGCTTGGCTCTGGATCTATGCTACAAGCGCCTGGAGTTTGGGTTTGGTATGTTGCAGCAATTTTATGAAGATTCATATATTAACAGCCTCAGTATATCCTCTCGAACTCCGACTACATGTGGGATTTCAAGGAATTGTGGACAAATTGGCCAAATCGCGAGATGGATGGACTACGAAAGTGGTACACTCTTGTTCAATATGCTTTCTGGCTCCAGCAGGTGCTTGTCATCCACCTCGAGGCAAAGAGAAAAGACCATTGGCAGATGTTGGCCCACCACATTGTTACAACAGCATTGATTTTCACGAGTTATGGCTATCATCAAACCAAGGTGGCCAACCTCATTCTTTGCACTATGGACTCTGTAGATCTTGTCTTCCCAGTAAGTTATATATCTGCCTTTAGAGTTTCGGTGCTAACAGATTCACACAGCTAGCGAAGTGCCTCAAGTACATGGGATTCACTACTGTCTGTGACGTCCTCTTCGGTCTTTTCATGACCGTCTGGTTCGCTACTCGCCATGTAATCTTCTGCATGATTTGCTACTCTGTCTGGGCCGACATCCCAGCGACCATCGATTATGGATGCTATAGTGGCAAGACTGGCTCTATCAAAGGGCCATTCCCAGCTCCAGATAGATTTGGGCATCTATTCGACCCATTCCGCAACCCAGAAGGAGTCGTTTGCTTCAATCACAAGATCAAGTGGGGTTTCTTGAGCGCCCTCCTCTTCCTTCAATTCCTAACTATTGTCTGGTTTTCCATGATCGTCAAGGTGGCAATCCGGGTCCTCAAAGGCGGAGATGCCGACGACGTACGGAGTGACGACGAAGGTGAAGATGAAGAGGAGCTCTTAGATGAGAAGATCATCTCCACAATTGAGCAGATCGATGAGATGGAGCTGCCACCATATGAGGAGGAAGTCGGCGTTGAGTCTATCAACCTGAAAGGCAGGAATTTCAACACCAACAAATACAAGAAGACCACGAGCAGTGCCAGCGGCGTCAGTCTGCCAGGTCACAGTGACAGGAAGGAGTTGCTCGGACGTATTGGGTGTGATAAAGGCATTTGAGAAGACAGGTTGACCAATTGATTGGGCGAGATTAAGCTGGGAATGGAGTTTGTCTTTCTGCCATTGCATGCATGCATAGTCTTTATTCCTAGACCAGATCATACCAGACAGAGAGTACGGAACGAACGAAGAACCGACGAAAAAGTTATAGCACGGCGTTTCTCTCTCTACCTCTCTGTACCGTGTTCTGTATCTCTTTTCGCTTTGGCCAGAAGTAACGGAAGGGTAGATATGACGCGGTTACCCTGTTTCTTACTTGTACATACAGGGCAGAGAACCAGACTCGTACAATGAAGAGCATCGAGTGAGTGGTGTTTTGACGAGTATGTAAATAAGCGAGCCCAAAGAAAGACCTTGGAAGGCTCAACTGATCAGCGAAAATGAGTCAATGGCATACTCTCTCTCTCTCTCATTAACGTTCTTAACAGATATGAAGCAATAGGGTCTCATGCCTCTGTGGTATCATAACAAGCTTTTGATTTTTCTGATGTTGACTCCCATATACGCTCGTTCTCAGCTTCAGCTGTTTCTTGGATACCCGCTCGACCAGGTGTGAGTATCAGTGAGCCTGAGTAATCCTGAGTCCCTTGGGGAGTACCATGTAGATAGATAGGCAACAGGTATAGCCCAAGTGTGACGGGCTTGGCCATCTATTGCTTTACAGTCTCGCAATTATCAATTTTATACAATCTCAAGAGGAAACATACAGGGGGTAGGCACTGATAGACAAGTCTACTCCCTTATGCGTCTTTATTGACCCTTCTCGTGATTTTTAATTCCCACTTTGTGCCACAGGGATTTCGTATCTGAATTATTGATAAAGCCGAATGTTTGACTATGGAGTACATGGGAAGAAAGGGGGGAGACCTTGAACGCCCATGTTTTGCAGATCTCTAGACCTTTGCTGGGCCTCGATGTTGGGATTCTTGGATACAAAAAGATTTGTGCTCTCTTCGAGGTAAAAGAACATTGACGACCCGGAGAACAGAGAGAGGACGAGGTAGTGGGCTAATTTCGAAGAGCGAAGGCTGTAGGAGTTGTTAGCTGCAACCTCCTCTGTTGTGTTGGAGTAGTAGGAGAGCAGTGAGAGACGCGGATCTTGAACGGAGCAGTTGGACGGCAATCAAAACATCAAATGCAAGATTCACATAGTAATGCCTTTGTAGTCGATACAATACCTGTGATGTCACTGGTCGAAGTGGAAGCATACCAGTACGTAAACACAAGCTGGATGACGGCGCTCGTCAGGCCAATCATCGTATATTGTTCACAGGATCCGTACCAAATGCGACAGGAACGAAGTGGTGGTATCACAGTAGAGGTGTTCAACACTCGCTCTAACAATGTATTTTGAGAGATCAGCCTGGATCTGAAGTTCCATTCATAAAATCATCCAACTCCCCGTCTCTTCTCTCACTCCAAATTGAGCCCATCGACATCACCCGTCCACTACCTCTTGCGCAACAGAGCTTTTCCTAAACATTGCTGATTCCTGGGACATGGACACACAGCTAAGCTAAACAGTGAGTGAGAACTAGGCAACCGCCCCTAAGCGATATTCAATATCGCAGCATCGTAAACAACAGTCACGCGGAGACGCGACCAGTCAACGAATATACATGAGAAGGAACTTCCAATTCTCTCAAAGATACTCTCTCTTGACCGAGAAGTATGAAAGGTAGAGAGCAAAGATACTGGCTTTCATTATGAACTGGATGGTAGAGGATGCCGATCCGATGTAAGGAGCTCACATTCGCGGTTCTCCCCCAATATGCCGAAGACGAATGTCGAGGAAACATAAGGACAAAAGAAGATTCGATCGTATCACATTGACTTATTACATAAAAACTCCTCACACTCCGATTTGTTTGCCCGTCCTTTCCCAGATATGTCCCTAGTAGAGTGGCAGCTGGCTAGCTTATTTGCTTCTGCAAAAAGCCTAGCCCAGTCTGCTTGCCTGCGTAACTTAACCCTAAAGCCAGTCCAGTCCGATCAAGCCCAGTTCAAGTCCAACAGTCAATCGTCTCATGCTTCCGCCATCTTGAGAAGAAGTAAAGTGAAGAGAAAGAAAACAGACACGAACTTATAACAGGATCAAGTAATTCGATGGTGCTATGCCCGTGTCTCCGTTTTCTTTCTTGGCTTGCCACCATCTCCCGCTGACGTCGGAGACTTCTAATATTTCGTGCTTCGAGAATGAGATCTCATTGGCATCGTCTGGGTTGGCCTCGTAAGAATAGATGGCCTTCGCTCTGTATGGGTACTCTGTTGGCGCTACAACTTCCCCAGGCGTTTGTTGCTGCTCGCTGCTTATCGGTCCACTGGTTCCGAGGTTGGTAGTTGGAGGAGGTCCGTTGCCAAATCGTGGCTGAGACGAGTTGCGATCCCCTCCTACTGGTCCACCTGGGAATCCGGCAACAGGCGATGAAGTCTCGAATCCTCCGAGTTGAGCTGATGTGTACATCTGGGGTGGAACATTTGAAGAGATGGAGGTATCTGGTCGTCCATTTCCAATTCCGTTTCCGTAGCTCATCCCCCTTCCACCCTGCGAGGTTCGGTGATCTTTGTGAAGAGCGAAGGAGTCGAGGTAGGCACGGGGAACGGCGGAGGGGGTTGATCCGAAATAAAAGATCCACACAATCTGTTCTAGTGTTAGGACGAAGAGGAGAAGAGGGTGAAATAACAGCATACATTTACCATAGAAAGCAAGATGTGTCCAGCAGCGGTTGCCTCCTTAGCCCCGTTTGAAGAATAGATTAAAGAATTGACCGACGAGCTCGTCAGCACCAATCCGCACGCAAGATACCCAACGATAGCAACGTGGTATGTCTGCGTCGTATCTGATGCGATGACCACAAATACTCCAGCTATGCAGCACAACATATACGCAATGGCGAACCAGGAGTAATTTGGAAATGCATTGTCGAGCTTCTGTGCTGTCGCGATTATTGATCCGACGAAAGCTATGAACCAGGCAAGCTATGTAATTGTTAGTTCATGTTTTCCAGCCTTCCCCTGGGGGAATGGAAGGGGGGGCAACGTACCATGGCAATAGAAACCGTCGCCAGCGCGAAAGGGTCGCCGAGAATATTATCCATACTCATTGTCCTCATTCCACCCGTCCTCCGACCCTTCATATCCATTCCGCCGTTCATTTTGCGGAGAGATGGCGAATGCAGCGATCCGTACGATGGCATAGGGAACAGCGGCGTCGAGACCGGTGGTTCCTGGGTATTATGTAGGAATTATCGACGTCAGGATTGAATTCGATTCAATCGGATGTCGAGTATGATGAACAGACAGTCGAAGGTAAAAAAGATAGCGGGAAAGTATGGTGCGGTGGATAACGGTTTCAGCTGAAGTGGTCGTGGCTGAGGCAAAGGTGCTCACTCCGCGACGGGAACCAGGGATGACCGTGAGGCCGTCGATGAATGGACAGGAAGCAAGTGAAGTGAAGAGGAAAGGTCGTGAACACTTTTCGCGATGCTGACAGCCTGTCCAGCAAAGAAAGGGAAGAGGATGGAAATGTCGAAATGTCGAGTGTTGAAGGAGCGTGGAGACTTGGTCGGTCGGTCGATGCAAGAGAATGTGAGACGTCGAGACGAGAGAATAATGCGATCGTGGATGGAGGGAGTGAGGGAGGGAGGGAGGAGGAGTGGCAGAGTGGCAGTGGTGGGAATGGAAGGGAGAAGGATCCAGGTCTCAATCCAGGGAGGCGGAATGCGGATTGGGTGGAGTGGAGAGTCCAGGTGGATGTTGGTGGTACTGGATGTATGGTATGGTCTGGTATGGCTCGGTAGGGGGTTGAAGTGAGATGGTCAAGGCGGTGGTGGTCGGGGCAGGGCAGAATGCGTAAGACCGATATGTTCCCGCGAAAGACGAGACGAATTCGTCCGGATTAGGATACCTGGAGTTTGCTGTTGCGACCTTGGGAAATATCTGCTCCTTTCTGATACAGAGCGATAATGTTATTGTTTTCCAGTAGTTTCGTGTTGGGCGAGAAGAAAGGAGTCGAGTTGATGTGATGTGATGTGATGACCAGTTTCTTGGGGTGCAGAACTAGAGCCTACGGGAGCAGCTTTCTTGGGCGGGCTGGCGGCGGTTGAGCTGGGGCGGTGCAACTCAAGTCCAGTGCAGCGCAGTGTGGGCAGTCCGATGCAGCGAGATTGGTCTGGAACCACGCCGGGAAGAGCCAGTTGGCGGCGAGAGACGATGATCTGCTTGATTAATTACGCGGCTACCGGCAATGATAGGGCAGGGCGGGCCAGGCCAGCAGGAAGTTGAAATCAAATTCCTCTCTTCCCCACGATGATACGATTCCTTTTCAAGACTTTCGTGCTTCCTCTTTCGTCCAAAGATTTATGTCCAATTGATCAATACAGATCTGTTCGATAAAGCGGCGCGCCGAATGTGGTGCTTGCTTCCGTAAAGTATGCTTGTGCTGATTATTACTGTGCTTATTTCGTCGTGCCTGTGCCTGTGCCTGAAGGTAAACCCGTTCCTCGATGGTGTTGTGGGCCAATAAAACGCTCCCATACACGGTCCGGAGTAGTCAGGCGTCTCCTCTTCTCTTTCTTGTTCTCGTCTTTGGCCCCTGGATACCTCCAACGAGATTCTTTGGTTACTCGCAGCTCGCAAAGCTCAGGCTCAACGCGAGTCGTTTCAGGGGTCGCTGGTGGCGGTTGGCTCTCAGTCAATCTGCTTGACACGGACCTTACTGATTGCCGATGTGAGGGGAAGCGAGAAATGAACCTGGAAATCAGGAGGACGATGAGACAGGTGAACGATTTGTTGACGTGCGTTGATTGTGATGTCGACTGCAGGAAAGCGATACCTGTTCGTCTGTAGGCCAGGCCAAGGTGGAGGGTCTGTTCTGGGCCTCTAAATGCTGAAGATCCGATGATGTCGTCAAGTTTCAGCGGTGAGGAAGTCTTGGAGTCTGAATACCGAGCAAACAATTGGGCCTGGGATGTTCCTGATGCTGTGCTTGTGCTTCTGCCAAACAAAACTGATGATACGATGATGGCGGCTAAATGTCCTCAGCTCAACCAATATGATATAAAACGTTATGCCTCTGCTGTCAGACTATGCAGCCAGATAAGCATAAACCTCGTGGATGCCCGATGGAGGGGTGAAGTTGGCGCAGGAGAAGACCAAGTGTTTCGAGGGGGTCAAAGTTTCAAGTCAAGCATGTACTGTAAAAAGTCACTTTTCAATGTTGGGTGGATGGGTTTTTATGAATCCCCAGGAGCTTAGGGCTTCAAGAGATCGACAGCTGTCAAGTCATCCAGCCCGCTCAATTACGACTTCCTCCTGCAGGTTCCTGGTCTTTAGATCTCGTCGTCGTCGAAAATCATGGCAGACAGTTGTTCCTCATAGGTCAAGCCACAGCCGAGCCGTGTGTGGCGAGACCATCAACCAATCATATCAGTGCATGTCTGTGGCTGAGTACTGCAACTCTCCTCCAAACAAGGCATGAGATCCCCGGATTCTTGCAGCCGATTCTGGTCTGGATACTGGATGGTGCAGACTTTCTCGCTTGCCTCTTGCTTGGAATAAGCTTCACAGAAACGTCGAGTGGCAAAGGCAGAGATACATCAACCCATGTCTCCACGTTGTGTAGCAACATAGGACTGTGCAATGCAAACTCGGGCTTTCGGTCTGGCTTGGCTGGCTCGCTGTCAAATATTGCATGTTTTCCCCTGCATCTTCAGCCTACCACGAAAGAACCTATCAAAAAATGACAAGATCGAATATTAGCTTACACAATGCTGACATCCGAATGACTATTTGCCAATGTTTTGTCTGCTTGGATCTGGAGAAATACAAACCGCCAAAACGAGCTTCCAGAACCCGGGTGGGCGGTGATCTTCAAGTATTTGCTCTCTTTTCCCGTGCTACTGCATTCGTTCCAAGCCTCCTGCCGAAATGCTGGTCTTTCGGAAGGAACGTAATGGGTTGAGTTGTTGCATTTTCATGCATAGGCTGTGTTGATTGGGCTGAAATAGAATGAAGACTCCGAACAGCTGATGCATATCGTTCCACCAGTCCTTATACAAAAGTACAACACGCACCTTAAGCAACAACTTTCAATAGTCACAATCTTTCGATATTAAGCCTCCAGCTCACTAAGCCTCATGCACAGAAATAACACTGCCTTGACACTTTTGATGTCACTTGGACTTGGACCACCATGCAGAAATGCCATTTCATCCCCCACAGAGATCGCAGTCTTGAGACGCGGATATCATGACTCCGTTCATGCGCCGTTTCTAGACCCATATGCCATGCGTGTCGTTCTCACCACTTCGGAAGGTACAAAGCCACTCTCAGCCCTATGGAAAGTGGCTTCGAGAGCCTCATCACGAGTAATTTTGTGTCGTCATTCGTGTCTCGGAATTGTTTCTCCTCGAATATTTCCTTTTGTCCCGATGGGCCCCTCCGTTGCCGATATGAAGGCTAGAAATGAGAACTTCTTACAAGACGCACTCCATGACCTTACTTCTATGATCGCATCGCCAGCTATCAAACAAGTGTCCTCCACCTTCTATGCCTTTCCTAGTGTCGGAAGAAACCCATTTTGGGTAAGCTGTAGGATCTAGCAAGGTGATCCGTGTTCGCGAGTCTCCGTGTATTGTGTCCTCTGATCTGTAATAATACCATTTGGAAAGCTTCGCCATGTGCGAATGAGGCTGCATGTCGATGACATTTCCGAAGGCGGCGATGATGATCGCGGATATCAGGTGTAGTTGTTCCTTGTAAGTGATTGTTAAAAAAAGTTGATGGTTAGAGATGCCATGGGTCTTTGGACACTGTACACTTTGGTAGTCATACGTTCCAACGTTAGAAAAATATCTTGGAGAGTTGGGCGCTGAACAGGGTCAAAAAACGAGATACTTTGAACACCTGCCAAGCTAGGAGTACAGTACTGTACAGGTGAATCCAACGTAGCACCAACCCACAAGCACTAGCACCATACAAATTCAATGGCAGTTCAATTCTCCTTGGATCCGGGCATCATGTGATGAGGATACACTCACGAATAGTGAGCGTTTGGGTGGCTGAAATCGTGCCTGAACTCCGAATCCGTAGACATCGCACATCCTGAAGTATCGTCAAAACATGGTTAAAGTATGAACACGAGTGTGCGAGGACCATCGCTGCTGTCCTGATTGCCATACAATGATCAATTATAAGGTCCGTTATTCCATATGCCCTCGTGTAGACGTGAGGTCTGGAGAGTTTGTTTCCCCAGATTGACATTGTAAGATTACCTAGCTGGAGGTAGCCGAGACCTTTGTAAGGCTGAGGCTCAGTGGGGAACGTGTGGCTTGAGAGGCGGCTAGGTACGGCGGGTTCTATTTCCATTAGGAAGTTCTCAAGCGACAAGCTGTCCAGCTTTCGCAACTTTCAAAGACGAGATCACATACTGAACATTCATCTTCCCAAAGTACGGCGCTCGAGAGATCACTCTATGCTCCGATAACACTACTGCCGTCTACGCGCTGCAATTGACCGACAATTCGCAAATCAGCCCACTCCTGAACGACTAGGCTTCAATGCGCCAGTACAGCTATCTCCTTCGAAACTTTTCGCCATAGCCCACTTTCGAGGGACTGGCAGACTCGCACGTCAGGGTGTCATATATTCAACATCGTTTGAGCAATCTGGAAGATTAGTTGCGCGATGGTGTCATACTCAGCCATAGGAGGTCCAAGTGACTCTTCATCGGATACAGGAAGAGGACGAAGGTAAGGCATAGAAAGGCACCAGATGGAAGCCATGGACGAGGCTGACAATTTTCGCCAGGAGGAGGTCGAGTAGAGCTATGAAGGACCAGAATCTAGGAGGCGAGGCCTCTTGGATAAGTAGCAATATCAATTTGGTCAATACAAGTACAGCCCCTTTCCCATTATCCTATATTCAATCCAAGACATTGGCATCTTCAAACGTACACTATTCTGACAAATGCAGTTATCGGAGCGGGGACTTTGGCTATGCCCCTGGCCATGGCACACATGGGAATCGTCCTAGGAATTTGTGTGATACTCTGGTCGGGTATGACAGCAGCCTTTGGGCTATACCTCCAAACTCGATGCGCCCGATATCTTGAACGTGGATCCGCCTCCTTCTTTGCCCTGTCGCAGATTACTTATCCTAATGCGGCCGTCATATTCGATGCGGCAATTGCGATTAAGTGCTTTGGAGTTGGAGTAAGCTATTTGATCATTATTGGGGACTTAATGCCGGGAGTCGTCAGAGGCTTCAATGAGAACGCTGATGCTGTACCATTTCTTGTCGACAGACACTTCTGGGTAACAGTTTTCATGTATTGCGGCCATCTCGTTTTCTTTTGATATTGCTAACTCCCATAGGCTCGTTGTCATTCCCCTCGCATTCCTTCGTCGTCTTGATTCTCTCAAGT
Organism: Cadophora malorum; assembly: GCA_017365405.1. Lineage (NCBI taxonomy): Eukaryota > Fungi > Ascomycota > Leotiomycetes > Helotiales > Ploettnerulaceae > Cadophora > Cadophora malorum. The sequence continues at coordinate 36,509 of JAFJYH010000144.1, read as the reverse complement.
ACACGAGTGTTGTCGCATTGATCTCCATTGGATACCTGGTCATTCTGGTCGTCTACCACTTCTGCAAAGGAGATACTATGGCTGACAGAGGAGTGATCCGAGTCATCCAATGGGGCGGTCTTGTTCCTACCCTCCAAAGTTTCCCGGTCATAGTGTTTGCATACACGTGCCACCAGAATGTGAGAAGAACACCTTGAATCCACACCCAAAAGCTAAACAGTACAGATGTTCTCTATCTTGAACGAGATCAAGAATAATTCATCTAAGAGGTCAGTACCTTTTCTCGATACATGTTGGCTAGTTGCTCACGAGTTCTGTACAGTACCACGAGTGTTGTTGCAGCGAGCATTGGATCAGCTGCTTCCGTTTACGTCCTGGTTGCCATCACTGGTTATCTGTCATTTGGCAATATCGTTGCTGGAAACATTGTTGGAATGTGTAAGAAGCCCCCGACTCCAAGGGAGTTCTGAGCTGACGATCTAGATATCCCATCGGTTGCCTCAACGATTGGCAAAGCAGCAATCGTGGTTCTTGTCACGTTTTCGTATCCTCTGCAGGTTCATCCATGCAGAGCGTCTGTTGATGCAGTCTTAAAATGGCGGCCAAATGGCTCGAGGAGCGCACGTAATTCTCCTAATGGCTCACCAGCACGAACAGTGCCCTTACTCACAGGCTCTTCAGCTCAACCAGTTGCACGAAACGATACCATCGGAGAGCTACGATTTGCTCTTATTACTACCGTCATCATTGTTATGAGCTACATTGTTGCCATGACCGTCTCGTCACTCGACAAGGTTTTGGCATATGTTGGCAGTACTGGCAGTACAAGTATCAGCTTCATCCTACCAGGCTTATTCTACTACAAGATCTCGGCACCTGAATCGATTCACCACCAAAGATTAGCAAAGGACGAGGATGAAGATGAAAGTGGCTCTGATACAGAGTGCTTCACTGGCTCGAGGGGACTGAGCTCAAACCATTGGCGCAAGACCATTCTGCGAAAGCTTTCTTTGGCTTTGGCAATTTATGGTCTGTTCGTGATGATTTTGTGCTTGGGAACAAACATGTTCTTCACCGGTGCGGCGCACTAAAATCTGGATATTAGATTGTGGGATTTCCCAGATGCATAGAAAGGAGTTTGGATTGGGTATTGGCAGGCGCTGGTGCAGAAGCACAACTTTCGCATATTGAGCGATTTGGGAAATGAACGTGATTCAAGATTGATGTAGATCCGAGGCTGCATAAAATTGGGTAAAGTCGGGTGTATATTTTCGACACATGGTCGTCCTCAATTGAAAGCATTGACCTGCTTGGATGTCTGGCATCTTATTGAAATGTAATGATCCTAGAAATCAAGCTGTCCATACCCAGTTTGTCTCTGTCCGTTCTAATCTTTCTGGCTCGTACTTCACTGCGCATATTTACCACAGCTCCTTCGCAGGCTTTCCCAACGCCATTCTTATTGATGTACAATACTATGCTTTTTCAATCAAACGCCCCCATATGCTATACATCGCCACTTCGTACACACCGATCCGTGTCTGTCAATTCGTCGATTTCGGACGGTACTTGGGTTCCAACAATCCAGCCTAGCCATCGAACCTCAGCCATTCCTCTTCATACAGCACACATGGAGGGCGGAGCAACTCACCATCGATAGTAATCTCCAAGCAGGATCACTCGGCTGTGCGCCCACTCCCAGCCAATATTTCGCCCTCGTCAAATCGAGCTTGATGTCCTTAAATGGCTTTCCCTCTCCATCAACAGGTGCCTTTGGTATTGGATCGTAGGTCCCTATTTCCAATCAGATCTTGCCCTACTTCAATTGCCTGACTGCTCCGTGCCAACGAACCTAAGACCTCGATCGGCTTGCTATTCCTCGCTGTCCTGTGGAAGTATTAGCAGAGCGATTACCAGGCCAAATGCATGAAAGGAGGTAAGTCGTACCTGGCTTGCGCAACAACAATGTTGTAGAATGGTGCCTTGCGACGCCCGAAGCGGGCTAATCTGATCTTAACTACCATTGTGAGGTGTGTGATTTGGACGGAGGACTGCTGGATGGCTGTCGTCGCTGGAGCATCGCGACTTTTCAAGGTCTCGGCTGTTTGGTCCCGCTCCGCTTGGTCTCCCGTGGTTCCGCTCCACCCCGCTGGAGGTGATGTCAACAAGCGACCATCTGATGATCATCAACTGTGAACGGATGATGAGGACTGCTTCAAGGTCAATTGAAATAGACTTTGATAATTATTTCCAGCCTACAATACGTATATTTTCCTCGAAGTCTGTGTGACTGTCAAGCTGCAGTATCCTAATCCGACCATTCCCAAGCCAATTCAGGCCGACGGTATCTTAGCAAAGTCAATATGAAAGTAAGTGATATCATCTCGTAGTCCTATCTGTGTAGAAACTTTACTCATGCAATATAGACTCTATCGGCGAAGAATGCCGCTGCTCTGGACAAGGATCTTATGAGCATTGGAGCTTTCTCCATCGATCAGCTTATGGAACTTGCTGGATTGTCAGTTTCTCAAGCCAGTAAGGACATTTCTGAATCCTTGGCTGTTTTCGAAATTGAGATCTTATAGTCTATCGCGTACATCCTCCAAGCAGAGGACGGAGAATTTTAATCGCCTGTGGTCCGGGAAATAACGGTAAGTCACCACTTCAATCGACCATTGAAGTGCCAGAGACTTGTAAGTGCTGAGAGAAAATAGGTGGTGATGGTCTAGTCGCAGCCCGACACCTATGGCATTACGGATACAAACCCACAATTTACTATCCCAAACAGAGCAAGAATGACCTTTACCAGGTACGAATCTCGAGATTCTTGAAAGCACTTAGTCGATGCTTTGGCCATGACTGAGCTGATACTCTTGCAGCGTCTCTCCACCCAACTCAAGAACCTCAACATCCCATTCACAGAAGACTTCCCCACAGCACTCAGAGACTCAGACCACGTAGTAGATGCCATATTCGGTTCGTCACTCTTTTAAATCATCAAGCGCACACTGCAACTACTGATTCCATCCAGGGTTCTCCTTCTCCGGTGAAGTCCGCGAGCCCTTCCCCGCCGTCATCAAGGCACTGCAAGAAACGTCCATTCCTGTGACATCGGTCGACGCCCCTTCGTCATGGAATATCGAAGACGGACCGCCTGCTTCAGGACCAGGATCGACTTTCAATCCGCAAGTATTGGTGAGCTTGACGGCTCCAAAGCCGCTTGTGAAGTTCTTCAAGGGAAGGCATTTCATTGGTGGCAGGTGAGTGACATTGATCAGACCTCATCATGCATGGTCGTTGACTTTCTGAACAGGTTCGTGAGTCCGGATATTCGGAAGAAATATGATCTGGAACTGCCTGAGTATGAAGGTATTGATCAGATTGTAGAAGTGGGAAGCAATGGCCAGAAGCTGTGAGGCAGGGACCACTTTTTCTCGTCAATTGGGATATTGGTTTTCGGCATGCTGTGCGCAGACTTCCTTATTCTACTCTATTTAAGACTGAGCACCATGGTCGCGTACTCTAGTGGCCTCCATCCACACATATTGAAATGATATCGACCAATTGTATTCATACACTCGTAATTCGTTCCTCTAACGTTAGACACCGTTCGTATCATGGCCAGTACTTGCGTCTCTCAAACTTTGCCGCAATTATAGTCAACCTGAGCATCTTCGAAGAGCACCAATACCGTACCTGCTTTGCAGATATCCTATCACAGTTAGACAAGTCGTCACTTGATAATAAGTAACTTACTCCTTCTTGATGAACCAATTTAGCAACGGTGCCGTTTTGCGGCGATCTAATGACAGTCTCCATCTTCATACTCTCGATACTATTCATTGTTAGCTTGGAACGGACTTATTTAGCATATCAAAGTACTTACACTACTAGTGCTTGACCCTTCTCGACCTGGTCTCCCTCCTTGACCTCATTCCTCAGAACTTTGCATGGCATTGGCGCAAGAACACTATTTGCTACATCCTTCAGCCCTAACGCTTTCTCAAACCAGCTGGGTGATGCGAGTGTCAGGTGTGTCTGCTTGCCATGCTGGAAGAGGGTGATCTTGTCACCATCCGTGACGATTGTGCTCTCAATACGAGTATGGGGGAAGAATGTCGAGATTGACGGAGACTCGGGTTCGCATATTACACTGCTGTAGGTCTGATCAAGACCACCGCCCTTGACTTTCAAATCAAAAAGATTCCGACCTAATTGCTCGACCGAGACGGTAACATGGGTCTCTTCTTCGGCATCGGTGGTGATGAATGTGAACTGTCGTCGGGTACTTGCCCCAAAGCCAACAACTGCTCCATGTGGACCTTGGCCAACTGTAGGTGCAGGTGCAGAAAGCTCCTTCGATAAAAGACCCAGCGCTGCTTGGGCGAATCTTTCTGGTTCGATGACTTCAGGAGCGAACAACTCATCGTTGTGTTTTTGAATATAACCAGTCTCGACTTCACCCCTGATGAAGCCAGGGCTCTTGCAGATCTTCTTCAAGAATTCGATGTTGGTGCTCAATCCAACGACTTCGTACTCTTGCAGAGCTGCGTAGAGCTTTCTGATTGCTACTTCTCGAGTCTCGCCGCTGACGATGAGCTTCGCAATCATGCCGTCGTATGCCGAAGAGACAGTATCGCCTTCGATGAAACCAGCATCTATGCGAACGCTTTCTGACAGCGCAGGCGTTTTAAGATGAATGAGCTTGCCGGAGTCAGGCATAAAGTTTTGGCTGGGGTTTTCTGCGTATATCCGAGCTTCGATAGCCCATCCACGCTCCGCTATCCTTTGAGCGATGGTCTCTTGGTCCAGCGGTAACTTCTCACCAGCAGCAACTTTGAACTGCCATGAGACGAGATCCTCTCCTGTAATCTCTTCTGTGACGGGATGTTCAACTTGTAGCCGAGTGTTCATTTCCATAAAGAAGAACTCATTCGTGTCATTGTCGAAGATAACTACCAACATGGTCAGAGAGTTCGAGTAAATTGGACATTAGCACTTACATTCCACGGTGCCTGCTCCTTCGTAGCCTACAGCTAAAGCAGCAGCTCTTGCTTTCTCCCATAAGTCCTGCCGAATGTCTTCCGCAAGATTTGGGGCAGGGGCTTCCTCCAATATCTTTTGATGCCGTCTTTGAAGACTACAATCCCGCTCTCCTAGAGCGACAGCATTACCATGCTTGTCCGCGAAAATCTGCACTTCGATATGTCTCGGAGTTGCAATATATTTCTCGACAAGCATCTCGTCGTCACCGAATGAGTTTCTCCCCTCGCTCTTGGCGCTTTCTAGTTTGTCCAGAAACTCTTGCTCATCAAAAGCAATCCTCATGCCCTTCCCACCTCCTCCCTTCACAGCCTTGACCATAACCGGAAATCCTATCCTTCGGGATTCTTCCAAGAGATAGTTTGGATCCTGATTTCCACCATGATAGCCAGGTATGCATGGAACCCCCGCCTTGATCATGATATCTTTGCTCCTCGATTTATTTCCCATGGCCTCAATTGCCTTCCAGGGAGGTCCAATGAACACCAAGCCCTCCTCCAAACATCTCTTTGCAAAGGCCGAGTTCTCGCTGAGAAAGCCATATCCAGGATGCAAAGCCTCGCAAGACTGCTCCTTTGCTACTTTTATGATCCGTTCGCCATCAAGATAGGCGTTCGCTGAACCAAGGTTCACTGCGAAAGGGCTGGAAAGCGCATGTTGAGAATGGGCGTCTGGGTCTGTGTAGATGGTTGTGCAGCGTACTCCTAAAGCAGAAGCTGTCCGTCCGACGCGCAAAGCAATTTCACCTCGATTCGCAATTAGTACGGAAGTAATTGGCGTGCCTGGGTTCGAAGTCGCGGTGGATAGAAATCGGTAATGTGATGCTCGAGGAAGAGCTCGAAGCTTTGATGGAAACATATTTGCTGACGGATATAGAGATGGAGAAGGAGATACTGAGATGACGGCTGTTGCGGCAAAGGGAAACCGGCGTCCTATGCTTTCAGAGTGAATTGTCTTCCTGCCATGTGTCTGTGTCTGTTGTCAGACTGTTGTCAGAACTGGAAACATAGGAAATAGAGGTGAGTAGGAGACAAAGATACCCTACTCAGGTCCAAGATACTTCACTTGCAAGCTGCCCTCCTGCCCCGAGGCTCCATGATTAGAGCCGATTCAAAGCGTGAGCCGCTTCTAACCCAAAATCTCCCCGCACTTTTTTTAGCGTGTGGAGAAAATTGGAGGTTCTAAGTTCTGGTGGTGAGCATCCGAGGTCACGGTCACAAGCACGGTCACGGTCCGGGTCGCGACATGACATGTCTATCTTTTGTCTTTGTTTCTTCCCACTCAATCAAGGCAGCAACACAGCCAGGACAGTCACAACTTCGCAAGCACGACGGAATCAGCTACATGTGTTGGCCAGTGTAGTGCTTGTGTCTTTGAGGTGATGAGCCTTACAGCGAAGTGTAGCAATCTTTTCTTTTTCTCAAGTCTTCTAAGACCAGGGAAGAGTGGAAAATATATTTCGTTGACGTGAAGGAACCAGCGTGCGCTGTTAGAAGTTCTGAATGCGCCAAGCGGCGCTCAGGATGTCGGCACCTTTTCAATATACTGTTATCAAAACGAAGCTTTGCCATGAGATATATTACATTGTGTACAGGGAGGTGTGGTTGGGTTCGTCGACGAAAGTCATCGCCATTATTTGTCAAGTGACTTCATCACTCTGACGCTTGACGATTTTTCATTTCCTCTGCCCCATGATATTTTCGCAAACTGACTTCATCCATTGTCTCCTCGCTGCAAGTCTTGAGATCAGAGCAGTTATTCCGAGGCGATGTCCACATGAACTCTTCTGCTGGAGCACAGGCCTTGCGATCTTCAAGTTGGTCGCTTAATCCAGGGACTGTTTATCCGCAGCTGGCTTGCGAGGGAACAATTGCCTGATGTCGCCGCGGATTGGATGCTACCCCAACCAAAAGGAAGAACAGAGGGCCGTCGAGGCATGAAGAACTCCCAGCCGATCTCTCAACTTCCTCTCGGCGCGACTCGCTTGCAACAGTATCAGGTACTGTGGCACAAACAGAACTGTGGGCTAAGATAATTATCCACATTGAGCACTTTGTCTCAGCCAAAACCCTCAGCCAATCCGAAGACATGAATCTCCAATCAATTACCTGTAGCGGAAGTGTATCTTTTGCCTGTGGTTGGAAAAGGCTATAATCGCCTCTTCCGGGTGACATTACAATATCAGCTGCCAAGATTAGCCACTCGCGATTACCATCTTCAAGCTTTCAATCTGTTTTCATCTAATCGACGTGGTATTCGGAGATGGAACTTCGTACGAGCTATGGTAGCCGATGAATGGTACTCGCGGTACTCGTCTGACTTTAAGTACTGCGCACGCGCACATATAGATGACTTCCTCCATCACTTGCTTTCGAAGTGGCTGAAGGTGTGGACTTTTTTCCTGAATTTTACAATCATTCGACATGCGTCCCCTGGTCTTTGGCAGCACTTTGGTGCTTGCTAGTCGTGGTGAGTAGCAATAACATCAATGCAATCTCTGATGCTAAGTTGGGTAGTTCTTGCTCAGGTGGACTCCAAGACCGCCTGCGACGCAGTGACTAAAATCTGTTACTCGACGTATCTTGCTCCTGAGTCCGGAATCAGTATCGGGATTGCACTTCCAATGAATGTATCAGACCCTTATGATGCAATCATTTCAATCACTGCACCGTTGGCAACGACATGGGCTGGATTCGCTTGGGGCGGGACAATGGTCTTCAACCCGCTCACGGTAGGATGGCCGAACGGCAATACAGCTGTAGTCTCCTCGCGCTTCGCATTGTAAGCTGTTCTCTTGAAAATTTAGAGCAGGCTAATACGAATCCTGCAGCGGACTGGGCCTCCCACAGTCCTACGATGGCGCCGAATATACTTTGCTGAAAGGAACAACAGCAAATAGCACGCACTGGACAATGACAGCAAGATGCTCGGGTTGCACATCCTATCAAGCGAATGACGGCTCCCAAGCCATGTTGGATGGCATGGGAACTGCGCAGTTCGCTTGGGCTCAAGGGACAGCACCAGTTCAAGAACCTGCCAATAACAACTCGGCATTCAATATGCATACGTCGTATGGCAAATGGACTCACGACCTGAATGCTGCCCGAAGCCCTAACTTTGGTGCTTGGGTTGCAAGTAACGTTCTAAGTCCAGCAGCGCCAAGCATGACGAGCCAGATATCTAGTGTCCCAGCGACGACGTCCAAGCCGCCAACCACGATAGTGACAAGTACGACCTCTTCCGCCAAGCCCAGTCCGACTGTCGTCAAAGGAAAGATACCTGCATCATGTTCGGGTGCTGGGGCACCAAAGTTCTCTTCTGTTCTCGTGAGTCTACCTTGAACTCAGTCTTCCCCCTTGGGACTTGATTGTATATACGCGGGCTTTCTTCCTTTCTGGTCTCGTCTTCCCATTCTCCAAACTTGTACTATACATGTCTGACCCAGTAAATTGAATTTTAGGCTAGCGGATGGAAAGCAACGAAAGTCCTAGGCGGTCTTACCAGCCCCCGAAGTATCATTTTCGATCTGGCAGGAAACATGCTTGTAGTACAATCCGGAAAAGGCATTACACTTCACACAATGACTGCAGATGGCTGCATTTCCGCCACTAAGACTCTCATCGCCTTGAACAGTCTGAATCACGGAATTGCGCTCAGTGCCGATGGCAAGACATTGTATGCCAGCAGCATGACCCAGGTCTATTCTTGGCCGTACACAGCTTCGTCTGGAACTGTGGGTACCAGGGCGACAATAATCACTGGAATGTTCAGTGGTAAGTTGTGATTACAGGACCTCACCACCCGTACTGAAACTTCTACTAACGACTCACCCAATCCTTCAGGTGGCCATTCTACTCGTACCCTTTTGCTATCGCCAAAGAATACAAATCTATTGGCAGTGTCTCACGGTTCGAATGATAATTTCGACTACCCATCTGGCAACCCAAAGACAGCTCGTGCATGCGTTAAAGTATTTGACCTCAACGCAATCCCAAGTGGAGGCTATAATTATATTTCTGGCGGATGGCTTGCAGGCTACGGAATGAGAAACGAGGTCGGAATCGCATTTGACGGCAATAGCATGTACGTTTTCACCCTCCTTTCCTATTTCTGACCACGACTGACGACTTAAAAGGCTCTGGGGTGTTGAGAACAGCGGCGATAACTTCTCCCGAGGAGGCAAAGATGTTCACCAAGAAAACCCAGCTGAGAAACTCAACTACATTGGAGACGTAACTAAAAACAACGACAAGTGGTTCGGGTACCCAACTTGCTATGCGGTTTGGAAGCCTAGTGACTTTACGGACCAGAAGTTCCAGGTCGGAGACCAGTTTGTCATTGCTCCAAATGCAACCTTCAAGGATGAGACTTGCAAGACACTATCAAAGCCACCATCGCTCGTTTTCCAGCCACATTCTGCCCCCATCGACAGCAAATTCGACGACACTTTCAGCAATCTTTACGTAACTTTCCACGGGTCCTGGAACCGTGTTCCTACCACCGGCTTCAAGGTCGTTCAAGTAGCTTTCACGAAAGGCGCTGATGGCTTGTACAAACCAGTCTCTCCACTTGCAACAACTACAGGGTACAAGGACATTTTCTGGAACCCAGATGTGGCCAGGTGCCAGGGTAATGGACCTAGTTTTAGCTCTGGGTGCTTCCGACCAGCCGGGCTTGGGTTCGATAGTGCAGGCAGACTCTACATGACGAGCGATATTTCTTCCGATGGCGAGCTGTGGGTTCTAGGACAGTCTTAAGCTATTCGTTGGTCCTTGGAATTGGAGCTGTACATAGCAGGTAGACGGATAGTACTTACCAGGTAGCAACTTCACTTCGATGCACATACTTCACAACCAGATATAGCACTCTCTACCGGCAAGTGAAGCTGCTGATTGTGAAGGACAAAATGTAGCTTGTCTTAATGTCTGAACTCAGCAACCACACACGAGGCACGCACTCGTAAGTCTACCCAGACACCAAGACCAAGTCCGCATAAGTTATGGAATGGGATCGAGATAAAGCCATGTTGATATTGTCTAAGGTCTGATGCAGACCAGTACTTCCAGCGATACTGTAGCGCTAAGGTAGCCGGCAGCCGAGGTTTAGCGTTGCGCGGGGGCGGGGCGGGGAAGTCATTGATGCGGATATAACTTTACATCAGCACCACTTTGGACTTCTTCTGTGTCTGTCAATATCTTCGACATTGTCAACTTTGAAGCGTTACTTGATCGAAAGGAAGAACCACGATATAGCCCTGCCTCAATTGCTTACACTGAAGGTTCATCTCCGTCCACCGTTCGCAAGTTCACATATTGATTGACATGAAATGGTAGGAAACTCGGATCAAGTGCTTGCAATGGCTCCCAAGAATGTCATCCCAGCCTATGTCTTAGGGGTAGGTCTCACAAAGTTCATCAAGCCGCGAGGATTGCGAGAGTATCCTGAGATGGGCTATGAAGCTGGTGTCAAGGCGATGTTGGATGCTCAAATCAACTACGACGATGTTGAGACTGGGGTAGCCTGCTACGTATGTCATTTCCTCGAATTTTTCTCCTCTGTATCAGCCTATTTATCCTTGAAAATGTGCCTTTTCAGCTCATGGCCCGCTCATTTGCATGACGGCACTGATTTTCTTGAAGTGTTATGGAGATACTACTTCCGGGCAAAGAATTTTCTACCAGTGAGTAAATCCAAAATGGAGCTTTCTACCCCGCCCTTATTTTCCAAGCATGAGACTACGTTCTCCGATTCATACGCTGTTTAATTTGACTCGAAGGTATCGCAAAGTACTTTCCGAAGCCTCACACTAACTCGGTTTATAAAGATTTGGCATGACGTCCATTCCGATCTACAACACGAATAATGCTTGTGCAACTGGCTCGACAGGACTGCATCTTGCCCGCACTCTGATCAAAAACGGAGCCATAGACTGTGCCCTGGTCATTGGATTTGAAAAGATGGAGCCAGGCAGTATCAAGAGCAAGTGGAGTGACAGACCAAGTCCAATGGGCCTATCCGCCAAAATGATGTACGAGCTCAGTGGCAAAGAGAGGGGGCCTCCGAATCCACAATACTTTGCCAATGCTGGGAGAGAATACATGGAGAAGTAAGCATGCTATCTTAGTCTTTTTCCCAACCACTCTCACTTTTGAGATGGACTTCCGATGTGAACGAAGCTTCGAGTCTTTCAAGATCTGACTTGTGAGTAGATATGGAGCAGAAGCACGAGACTTCGCTGAAATTGGACGTATCTCCCATGTACATTCGCAAAATAACCCCTACGCACAATTCAATCAGGCATATAGTCTCGAGGAGATTGAGAACTCGCCGATGATTCACTTTCCTCTGACCAAACTCCAGTGTAGTCCTGTAAGTGACAACACCAGAAATTCAAGGCACAAGGAGAATTACCTCTCCTAAATCTTCTATTTTTCGTCAGAGGAACTTGTTCTGCAGATCTACCGCTGACTTTGTGGCATCAAGACGTCAGACGGTGCTGGGGCCGCGGTGATAGGTATGTAGTCTTTTCCCCCTGGCTTAGTCAGAGGTTTAGGATCTCGGATCAAAAACATGTCTTGGGATCGATATCTCGGGATCTGAGATCTTTATCCTTAATTTTGACTCTTTCAGCGCTAACATTCTTGAAGTCTCACAATCCTTCTTGGACTCACGACCACATCTCAAGTCGCAAGCAATTCTCATCGCTGGCCAAAGTTTGATGACCGATACTCCAGAACTCTACTCCCGCAGTGCAATGTCACTCGTCGGCTACGACATGACCAAGCTAGCAGCACAAGCAGCAATGAAAGAGGCTGCTGTGACGCCAAAAGACATCAAAGTTTGCGAGCTGCATGATTGCTTTTCGGCAAATGAACTTATACTTCTCGACGGGCTTGGATTTTCGAAGCCGGGTAAGGCTCACGAGATGGTACGTAACGGTGATATCACGTATGGCGGACAGGTTGTCGTGAATCCATCCGGCGGTCTGATCTCCAAGGGACATCCTTTAGGAGCGACAGGCTTGGCGCAATGTGCCGAATTGACCTGGCAGCTTAGAGGATGGGCAAACAACAGGCTGGTCAACGGAGCTACAGTGGCATTGCAGCATAATCTCGGGCTCGGAGGCGCTGTCGTCGTGAATGTGTACAAGAGAGCAGATGGTGGGGTCAACAAGAAGCTGAGCGACCAGGATATCAAGAACAAGAGCTGGCTCGGCTATAATGCTGCTATCGAAGCAAGGGGCATCAGTAAGGAGGACGCAGAGAAAGTCAGAAGCCGGGCTTGCAAGAGCCAATGGGCTCTAGGCGATACGGAGCAGAAGTTGGCAGCAAGGTTGTAGGTTGCTTTGAAGTTTTGTATGTACATTCGGGCTGAGCCTCGCCGTTTTGGTCTCCGACGGCACTTTTGTTTGTTGCGAGCAACATCCGAAAGCTATGCTCCTTCATCGAATATAAGAACCGTTTCATTGACGAAAGAGGTATATGTAAAGAGTGAAGCTACGAAATAGGTATCGCCCAGACGCCATGCCGCCAAATGATATGAGCCCACACTACAAGTTCTGCTCAGTATCGAACCCACGAAAGACCTGCCCTTTCCTTCCTACAAAAACTTGCCCGTCACCTCCCGATCAACAGCGGGCATTCAAAGAATGTACATGGAATCAAGACTCTGGTCGCCTTCTAGACCGTTGGTAGTAGCTCCATCTGTAATCATTTTCGCCTTCTTTGCATTTCTTCGATAAAGCAGGAGCCAACATGAGCCATAAAGAAAGGCAGCTACGACTGTCAATCCAGCAGATACGGCGTTACCCTGGATGTATCGGGGACCTTGTTGACTCGGGTATAGTTGGGACGATACAACGGCAGAAATATTAGCGATGGAGTAGGCAAGAGGCATGCCGATTGCACGCTTTGAATCCGGTGACAGATTGGTCGCAATCCAAGTAACCGCGAGCGTTGAAATAGGGTACAATCCTAGGATAATGTTAGGATATGCTATATCAGAAGATACGGGGTTCAGCTTACCTAGAACTAAAATAAACATGCCTGCATAACCAGCTCCGTGATTCGATGTCCCGACACAAACCAAGTATCCGACTGCGACGGGAATACAGCAACCGATAATGAATACCCCTCGACGCTTGTACTTATCGGAAAGCCAGACAACAGTCACAAGAGTAATAGTACCAAGAGCGTATACTGGAATAGTCATGTAGTTCACTTTCAGGGAAGCAAATCTGAGAATGATTAGCTTGGGGGAACGCATCGATTGAAAAGGGGCCTGTTACCCGAGACCTTGGATGATGGTGGGGAGGAAGACTCCAAAGCCATTGATAGCGACGGATGAGGTGAAGAATGCAATTCCAAGCATCCAAACAAAAGGATCTGTCAGAGCAATTCTGATCCACTTTTTTTCGAACTTCTGCTGACCGCGAAGATGGAAGTCTCGTATTTTCTTCAAGCGCATTGTCTCTTTCTCCTCGGCGTTTAAGAACCAAGCGGATTCGGCTGATCTTGGGAGGAAGATCCATCCGATTCCACCAACGAAGATAGTGATGCAAAATTCGACGATGAAAAGCCACCTCCAAGCGGATAGGCCTCGCCTCGTCCCCGTTGTTTGGACGGCGTAAGCGAAAAGCCCTCCAAAAGAACCGGAAATTGTCTGCGCAAGATTGGTCGTCATGATCCTCTTTCCAGCAAGCTCACGAGGGTAGATGGTTGAGAAGAGATAGGCAAAGCCCTGGGCAAGGCCAGCCTCAGCGGCATTCAGAATCATGCGAATGACAATAGCTTGAGCATAATTGGTGATGAACGCGGTACCAAGGGTCGAAGCACTCCACTGAACGATCCAGAAGTCAGTCTAGCTGCTCCACACATAGGTTCGAAATACTATCGCAGGCGGAGTAGAAGTGATTGACTAGCTCGCTGATGTTACTTACGAGCAAGAAAGCGGTACCAAGTGCAGCCTTTGCACCAAATTTTCTCACTGCCAAAACCCAAGGCATCTCAAACACGATGGTACAGACACTGGAGAGAGTGTTGATGTTGCCAAATTGGCCACCAGTCAATCCAATTTCCTCGTCGAATCCGAAAACCCTCGCATTCCCTAAATTGTTTCTGTCCAAGCTGGAGAGAACCTGGAAGATGACTGAAACTGGTAACACATAGTTGTCGATCTTTCTGAAAGCGGCTGCTTCATTCTCAGGGTCGATATGAATCAATTGGCTTGTTCCTGCGGATACTTCCTCTCCGGCATAAGTATCAACAACGGTCGAGCCATCGAATTGTGTCTTGCTGTCAGCCGAGGGAAGTTCACCCTTCCCCTCCATTTTGGGCCTGAGTCGTGGGTATGTAACTCGGTCGAAGGAAGAACGCCAAAGCTCGAGGCGGTGTTGTGTTTCAAGTGGTGTTGATGTTGATGACTGGTGAGCAATTCGAGAGTCTCAATACAATGCACTTCATCCTCGCCTCTTTATATGTAGAGACGGGTTGCCTGTGAACAGCGATCGCAGCGTATCAAGGTTATCATGATGATTGAAGCATGCATAAAACCGAGATCTGAATATGTGGAAGGTATGCTAGATTGCAACTTTGGACGCGCCGCGGGCTCATCGGACAAAGGCGACTTAGATATGCGTGTATGCATGCTTGCCCTGGAACCTGGGACCTGGGACCTGGAACATATGTGAAATCTGCTATTGTCAGTCGGATGCAAGATAAAGGATACACAGTAGAAGAGATAAGCAAAAGCTTTGCATGTGGCTGTGGGTGTGGCAAGCAGGCAAGTTGCAAGGTAGAGTAGGTGAGGCGTTGCAGGTATGGTAGCGCTCAAGGAAAGCACCTACTGCCTAGGTACCTAGGTAGGTAATCTAGCAAGTGGCAGTACTGCCCATACCTACCTAGATACCTTACTGTGGCTGATCGATGGCCTGTAGAATGTCACAATGTCACAATGTCACAATGTCATAATGTCACCTCGCTTCCCTTATCGTCCCCTTCCCCGCCCGCTCTACAGACTATAGTACCCATGCCGCGCCGCTCTTCTATTTTATTCGCTCCCGTGCTTGCTTGCCCTTTTCCTTTTCCTTCTAAGGGTTCCCCTCTCCTTCCCTCCTTTCAATTCACCTTCACCTTCATCTTCACCCCACCTTTGGGAACAGAACAGCCAAGGATGCAGATCAGATCCAGATCTCGCTACCAAAAGGAGAGGCTTACCTTGATTTGATTTGATTTGATTTGATTTGATTTGATTTGATTTGTTTCCACATGAACCTTAGTGACTTGATCTGATATGACACAACGCCGAACCTTGCGCCTTATATCTTCCTGTCCCTAACCCTATCCTTATCCTGTCCCTATCTACACCTCAAGTCACCTCAAGTCGCCTCAACCCGACGATACGGTCGACGGTCAATATGGCTATGTCCGTGAAACCACTACTGCATCGCTTTTTCCGATCTTTCTAACCTTATCATCGTCAACCTGACAGCCAGATTCAACTTCCAACTTGAAATGTAGTATCGCACTACTATCAGTTTAGCGTTGGCTATCGTACATCGCAAACTTCCGAGCCTAAATATCAGAAATCGCAAAGTTCCGAGACTGCTGTACAGCGTTCGAGATGCTCTCTCCATCTTCGTCGGCATTGCGCCGCGGCCAAAGGCTGGCAAGAGGCGGAAATGCGTGTCAGAGGTAAGTGAAATGCCACGAGCATCGTGAAACGCAAGAGAATTGATCGCTTGCATAGGTGTCGTCGGAGAAAGCAGAAAGTAAGACTGAGTTTCGTCCCGTCCTCTCCGCTCTTTTGCCAGTCCGCTGACCAAGTCAACAAAACACCAGTGCGATCTCAAATAACCATGCTGTTCCAATTGTGAAAGTGCCAATGCCCCGTGCCTGACCTACGACTCGGGCAAGCAAGCGGAGGTAGGTATATCATACTATATCCTAATTGGATGTCTGCTTCGATCTCGCGACTGATGTTTTCCTTAGATACCTCGTAACTACGTATCTCACCTGGTGTCTCAGATTGAGAAATTGACCCGAGAACTTCAAGACTTGCGAACGAACAGTATACCTAGCTTCACTGATGGTGGAGATGCCACTCCAGTTGACACATCATCGTCTGCATCAAATCGAACCATCGCTTCGCCTACGGCCAGCTCTACTACTGTTGATAAAGGGTCAAGTCAGTTTGAAGATCTGATCACCAGTGTCAGTAGAGTAGCCGCTGAGCCCTCAAGACAGCCGCGATTTTTGGGTCAGAGCGGTGGAATCACTCTTGCTAAATTGGTCATGGCATCCATTCGTGTTGACACCTTGCCGACCCCTCTCTTTCCAGAGGAACATGGCCAGCGAGTCTTTGATATCGCAACGCCCATCCCAGCAGCTGCCGCTTCTCTACCACCGCGGTAAGAATTCTAAGAAGATATCCAAAGTGTGTCCGGCGTCACTGAATGATGATTAGCCATGCTGCAAACCATCTTGTGGATGTGTACTTTCAATATCGGACCCCCACTTACCAATAATCAGCCGGTCACAGGTCGAAGAGTCTCTTGATAGTGCTTACGCCACAGCAAGTGGACATCAGCCTCCAGATCGCACCGCAGAGAAGCACATATTTACGACTTATATGGTTCTCGCCATCGCCCTCTGCGATCTTCCTGGTCCGTCTGGTAACGGGAGACCTTCACAAAGCGAAGGATGCTTCGGCTCTGCTGTCAATTGGATCGAGAACGTGATCACATACTCAAAGAGCGACATAGAGACTCTCCGCACAATTCTCCTATTGACTCAATTTGTTGCCCTGTGCCCATCACGAGGCAGCCTATGGCATCTTACAGGAACCGCTTTGCGATTATGTATCGATATTGGCCTGCATTGGGAAACGGAAGAGCAGGCAGTTGGTATGGATCCGGACTTGCTGAACGAGCGTCGAAGGCTCTGGTATTCCACGTATCGGTTCGAACGCATATTGTGTATCACTCTTGGTCGTCCTTTTGGCATTATCGACGAAAGCGCACGCGTTCCGCTTCCTAATCCATGGACAGCATCTCTCGATCCCATCAATGCAAAATCTAACAACTTCGACGTCCACAGCCAGCGAGCTCATAATCACTTGTTCGATTTGTCAAAACTTGAATCCGAGATTAAGCACGGTGGGTGTTCTCCGAGTTTTTCCTCCCCCCTCTCAGATTGTCCTAGGGTCACTTTGGCCAGTGTTTTATCCCGACACAATCTTCCCGTCACTTGGCACTCCTCATTTCATCCAAAAATAAGTAATACTGACTTCGAATTACTCCACAGTGCACCATAGTCTCTCTTGGACCACGAAAAAGGCCTACCCGAAACCTAACTACACTGCCTGAATGCTGGATATTCAGCCTCGTCTACAGCAATGGTATGCGACCATTCCTGAACTCAGCAAAGCTCATCCAGCTTCTATATTCGCCAGTCAGGCCTACTGGGACGCCATTTATAACAACACAATTCTCCTGCTTCACCGCCCAAAGTCTACAGTCCTCCATGTGTCAAACGTGGCCTCGTCCATCTCGTTCGACGCGTCCTGTAAACTCATCGCGAACATCAAGATACTTCAGCGGGATGGGAAGATTGATATCATGTGGAAATATGTACATCATCTATTTATGGCTGGTCTCGGAGTCATCTATAGTATCTGGCAATTCAAAGATATCCGCGACCGTACTTCCGTCCGAAGCAGTATCTCCACGCTCCAGTCGCGTGCCACTACTCTCGCCGCCATGTCTGAAACTTTCCATGGAGCATCGAGCTGCCGCAATGTTTTTGATAGCCTTTCCTCAGCTACAATTGATTGGCTACTTACCGACGATGCGGATGAGGTACGCCAAAATTGGCTTGACTTCGAGAAACAGGTACAGGATCTGTTACAACAGCTTCAGCCATCGCGAGAAGTATGTTTTGAGACGAATGAATGTGGGACTGACAATATGTCGAACATGCTCTCCGCAGACAACTTTGCTTTTGGAGAGATGCTCAGTTCGGCAGCTCAGTGGCCCTTTTTAGATTACATGGGGTTCGGCGATTTGGACGGTGTAGGAGCCGATCCCATGCAAGTAGCGGGATTTGTTTCAGGGGCTGATAATTTGGAAATGACTTGAGTAATAAATAGACGAGAATTCTATCCATCCTTCTTCTGAGTAGCATCAACCTTCGCAGATGTTGGATGGCATTCTCGCTCGGACTGACCCGTGTCACATAAGGTAATTAACATGAGTGTGTCGATATGTCTTGTTTGGATTACAAAGGTCGCGAAGAAACGAATAAATAATATCCGAATAACCAGTACAAGGTAAGCACATGGGCAGGCTATGATAAGGCCAATTACTATACAGCTGTTATTGTAACCTGGCAAAGACGGATAGTCATCTTACAAGCAGCTCCTTTCAATAGATTGTCTCAAACAGCATATGTCATTAGTTCTGCCTTCAGAAGGACTTAGCTCTGGGCTGTGCTGCGGTAGAACTTTTGAAAGATACATTTCTGATCAACGCCACTAGTCAACTCCATACAAGTATTTAATCATAGCCGTATTTCCACTGGTTTCTCCAACCTAGCTACATTCACCGTCTCTGCTTCGACGGCAAGTTCAGCATCCACAAGCTCTTCATAAAGAAGTGGCTCCTTAACCAGACAAGCACCAGTCAATCCAACCTGCCAGCGATCAAAAGCCTTCTGTGGGATGACAGTCGACGTCCACATTCCTTCGCGGCGAAATTGATTCGTCACGCTAATAGCAACCTCAACGGCAACATTCGGAAACAGTTCCGCAAGCTCGTCTCTAAAAGTCTCGGCATCGTGTGATAGTACCCAGTCAATGCCCTTCTTCAAAGCAATACAGAAACGCTTCTGCGCGTCAAGCACTTCTGGAGTAATGGTCTCTGTCTCCCGGTAGTACACACTCCACGGAACGTCTCCTTGGGTCACCATCTCCATCTGTATCGTGACCTCGGGATTTTTGGCAGCCATTGCCAACGCAGAGAGATTGTCGGTAACAAAGTAATCGCCCATGCCTCCCTGAAACAGGTTACCCAGCATGATACCGTCAAGATCCTGGATGTAGTCGACAGATCTGGGATCCACGCCATTCTCCCCTAATAGCATCTTAAAAAACAGACCAACGCTGGCGCCTCCCCCTGATTTCATGAGCACGGTCTTCCCCGCAACGTCTGACAGCTTGAAGTTTTGGCGATTGCCGCGTCCGAGTACGGCAAGAGGGCAGCGATTGGCGATTTGAGCGAAAACAGTGTAATTCTGGACCCTGTCTCTGTACATCGTCGGGACCCAAATACCACCGAGGGCCATGTCGGCTGACTCATCTGCTAGAGCATCGAGTACGCCATCCCAAGGAGTGGGAATATTAACAGACACGTCTAAGCCTTGCTCCTTGAAAAAGCCATGCCGTAACGCAATATACTCTGGAGGTAGTGGAGGTTGTACCCAGTCGCTGTGAGGTGAAATGGCTGCATGGTTTGGGGCAAATTCGTCGTATGGTCCCTTGGGAATAGTCAGGTTCGAGGCAAGCTAGGTTTCTTGATGATTGATTCCAAACAAAATCGAAAGTTCATGCACAACCTTTAAGTACAGATGGTCACAAGTACAAATATGTAGCTGCATCCACCGAAGCCATGTCGCTACTTGCCGTTGAGGTCGGCTTTCCTCGATCATGGACCCTTGCCTGTGGGTTGTCGGGAAAGTGCGATAAAGGGCCAAGATATTGCCTTGGCAGGTCGGCTTTCTGCGATTTTAGTAAACAATCGCTTATCTCGTCAATCGTCGGATAATTCGCAGTCCGGGGAAGTGTACTGACTAGCGTTCGGGGACAAGCGACAGCAAGCATTCATTTTTGACCTCGAGGGACACTTTCGATTCGCAATTATTGCCGTCGCTGACCAGCCCGAAGCATTTCAGCCTTGACAAATACGGTCGGATTTGGCCGATATTCTGATTTGGATAGTTTTCAATCCGTGAAAATAGGTGCAATGGCACATTGCAAATCATGTGAGATATGATCGGTTCAATATAATTACCTCATTTTCTCCCTTAAAATGCTATCCATCTGAAGCAAGTCAAACATCTCCAAATTCTCGTTGTCTGTTCAGGCGAGCATTACTCCAGTTGTAGTCCACCCACAATGACTTTCCAGACGTGTCATGATCAAACTCCGGCGGACGTAAGACAAGCCAAGGTAAGCTGCGCTTTTTCTCGTGTTACTCTTGAAGCTCGAAGAATAACACTCAGCAGGGCCTGCACCTTCTCACTTAGAACACTCCCAATGGCCAGAAAGTGCAGATCTTCTTAGAGGAACTGGCTAATGCGTATGGCACTGGATGGACAACGACACTCATGTGGGCTCGATGATGCTCTCCTGGCTGACAGATGAGACTGATCTTTTTTTGTAGCGACACATCAACCAATGAGCAGAAGAAAGACTGGTTCTTGAGTTTCAATCCAAATGGTAGGCAATCAATCTTGGAAAAATAAGAATAAAACATATCGAAGCTAACTTCAATCAGGACGCATACCTGTCATTATTGACAATACCCAGTCGCATCCTCATCCCGTAATGGAAACATCTGCTGAACTCTTGTATCTCCTGGAAAAGTTCGACAGTTCGAAGAAATTCGGCTTCACAGATACGCTCGAGCAGAGCGAGTTGATTCAGTGGCTATTTTTCTGGCACGGCAGCGGTGCTCCGTATCAAGGAAATCTGAGCTTCTTTAGGAGAGCTCAAGAGCAAAGTAGCTGTAGGTCAAAGCTCGCCACTAGCTCATACCATAAAGACCGACCTTCTCCACAAGTTGCTATCAGTCGTTTCCGCAAGGAGACTTTCCGTGTTTTCGGGGTCCTTGAGCTTCAGCTCTCAGGAAAATATACTGGCCAACCAAAAAACTTCCGTGCCGGGAAAGGAGCGGGAAAGTATACCATAGCTGACATAGGAACCTGGGCTTGGGTTCAGAACTGGCAAGGTAGTGGCTACACAAAAGAGGAGATGAATGAATTTCCGTATCTTCTTCGATGGATCGGGAGGATTGCAGATCGGCCTGCTGTGCAAAGTATAAGAATATAATATGCACCTCGCTTAGCCTCGCTTAGCTTTCATAACCTCGCTTATGGCATAAACAAAGGCTCGCTTAATTTAAAGATATTACAGGCTCAGGGACCCCCTATCAGATCTGTAACTACAGGCTTAGGGGCCCCCTACAAAGCTTGTAACTTCGGTAATTTAAAAGGCTCGCAAACCCCTTTACAAGGGTTATTTATAAAGCTCGCAAAGCCTCCTTAAAATAAAGAGTTATTTACAGCTTGCGATGCGAGGCCTTGGTACTAGGCCTAAATAGGCAACTAAAGCGACGAAAGCTAGCCGAGCCTTGGCAATTAGAGTAGTTATAAGGACCTAGAAATCCCCCTTCAATAGAATCATCATTCACACCGATTATTACTTCTTTACACTATTTTTTAACAAAGTGTTACCTTATCTTACTAAAAATAATAAACAAATTCTTTAAAATAAAAGATACCTGCTTTATCCTAAACAAAGTCTTTTATTAGCAATTATAATACCTTTATAACGTATTTATCTATTTAATATACATGTTTAATTAGTTTTACAAGTTTATTATTTTCTATTATTATAAAAATTACAAAAAGTTTATAATTGTATTCCAACCCATTTGCTTTTACCTCAAGTATAGCTTTAGGCTTTTCCGTAAATTTGCTCAAGTAATCCTATCATCTACTAAAAGCGTCAGCTTTTGCATTTTCCGATCCCTTTTAATACGTAATATTAAGCTTTAAGGTAAATAGCTTCTTTAACTACCTAACTTATTATTTATTTAGTATCTTAATTATAATAAAAGATATAAGATTCTTATAATCCGTCTATATTTAAATCATATGTTTTGCTTTTTCGAAATAATGTCGCTATTGCTTGCAAGCGGTTACTATAGCTAATAACTATAAAAATATAGTATGCACCTCGCTTAGCCTCGCTTAGCTTTCATAACCTCGCTTATGGCATAAACAAAGGCTCGCTTAATTTAAAGATATTACAAGCTCAGGAACCCCCTACAAGATTTGTAACTATAGGTTTAAGGATCTCTTACAAGATTTGTAATTACAGGCTTAAGGACTCCCTATAAGATTTATAATTATAAGCTTAGGGACCCCTTATTAGATTTGTAATTACAGGCTTAGGGGCCCCTTACAAAGCTTGTAACTTCAGTAGTTTAGAAAGCTCGCAAATGTCACGAACCAGGCTTAGCCTTGGTACAAGTCACGGGTTGGCACCATAATATTGATGATACCACCAAGTGGATAGCACCAGTTAATGTTTGGTACCAAAAGAATAATAGTATTATTAAGCGAATAGCATTAACAATTGTATGATATAAATTAGCAAGTAGTATTATACTTCACGCTTATTGCTATAATAATAATTATGTTAATCATAATAAATATAAGCTACGTGATATGCAAGCCATGTTAAACGAGCTTATAAGCTTGCGCGTTTAATAAGATAATCTTGCTAAGCTTGCACTTAGAATCGAAGTTTTATATAATAAATAAATAATTTCCTAAATAATAAAGCTTCATGCTTAAATCAAATAGCAAATTTACACCTAATTTATTATTACTTGTAACATCTTAATTCCTATTAAAAATCGAACGTTTTATTACTTTACTTTATAGCTAATACCAATTAACAAGTCTATACTCACAACACCGACCGAGTTAAAAACGTTACACTTTAAGCACCTCACTTGAAGTATCGTTAGCAAAACACAATGGCCCCTAAGGAAGGATCCATCGTGGGGGAAAGTTCCCAGACCAGCAAGAAGGAGGACAAAGTTACTTCACCTCGAGTTAACTTACCTGATACCTTTCATGATCAACGATCCAAGCTAAAACAATTCGTACTTTAGTACCAGATGTACCTAGCTTTCAACAGAGACAAATTTGAGGCCGAATCCTTTAAGGTCTTATGGATCGCTTTGTTTTTTCGCAACATTGCAGTACATTAAATCAAACCAACTTTTAGTAATTATCTTCTTAACCAATATATAACTAAAGCTTGCTTCATCGCGATAATCGAAAAAAGTTGCGTTATCTTCCGCATTGTTGCAAGATTTATTACAGTTATTAAAGAAGTCTTCGAAGACTTCAACGAGAAGAAATAATCTGAAAAACACCTGCTTGGCATCCGCTAATAAGGATTTGTTTATAAATATATTGCCGAATTCCACTATCACTTCATGCGATTAAATTAAACGGATAATGATCTAAAAGCCTAGTATTACAAGGGCTTAAAAGACCATATCAAAGATGAACTCTTTAGGGCCGACAAGCCTGATAACTTGGAGGAAATGATTAAAATGGTTATAACTATCGATAAACGGATTCAGAAACAATAAAAGGAAAAAAAAGGGTATTTTGCCCTCACTTAATACAAAAAGCTTCAATTCCCGAAATGATATAAGAAGAGAGGAGGGAACTTCCAACTTTACCTCAACAATAAACGCAATTATCATAACTTAATGAAAATAGATAAAGCTAAAAAAGGAGGCAAAGGCTAAGCTAAGAAGTAGAAACGACAAGAAAAAGGCTTATGCTACATTTGCGGCAAGGTTGACTACCTCGCTAGATATTACTTTCAAAATAAAAATAAAGGAAGAGCTTTTTTTAAAAACAAATAACAATTCGCCTTAGCTAAACGGAAAGCTGCGCGCTGCGAGGCGGCGGTGCTCGAATGAGTTAGCGAGAACGACAGTTGGGAGGAAATCCTAACCAAATCCCTTGAAAACTAGCAAATTAGCGACATAAAATCCTTAAATTCCCAACAAAAAAGCCAAGTAATTAACAACCACTAAGCAAACCGATTATCCAGCATTAATAAAAATTGGGCGCTCCACTTTTACAATGAAGAACAACAGGTTTAGATGCACGTAAGGGATAAGCTAAACTTAGTGAAAAAGCAAAAAACTCACGATGCCCCGGAATAAGAATTCAACTACGTTGTTGCTTATCGAGATGCTAAAATCATCGTATTCCAAAAAAACACCGAATACATAAACTAACGCTTCAAGAGATACATAGCCAGCTTTTTAAAAGAACTCGAGCTTCAAAAATATAATTAATTAAATAACTATTTAAAAGTCAAAGATATATGGGTCGTTATCGCTACAACTAATGGGAAATGATATTGGAAGCGAAGATAGCACGTATGGGAACCCATTCGATTGCAAAAGATGAAAAAGGAGCTTATACAAGGCCAGGTTAATTTTAAAGAAAATGTTTTGTACACCCTTATTAGTTACAATTAAGATTTAAGAAAATAGATGGACGAGATAACAGGAGAAATTATTAAAAAACAAAGAGATTTGCTTGTAAAATCGTAGGAATATCTTGATTACCTTAATTACCTCAAACTCGCCGCTACCGGGGAAATGGATCAACTAGTGGTCTAAGTAAAGCTGAATGAGAATACAGCTAGAGCTTTGATTAACTCGGGAGTTATAAGAAAGTTCATATACCTATGACTAGTAAAACAATTGAACATACCTATCATACGCAATTCACGTCCTTACCGACTCACCTTATTAGACGGGAAAAATGCAGGAATCAATGGGTAGGTATGAAATAAAATAGCAAGCATCGAAATAAAGATGCCTGATAATCATATAAAGTACTTATCATTTGATATCGTTTTGGTTGGATGATACGATATTATTCTTGAGATTATGTGAATGAATAGCTATAACTTTAGCATTGATTAGAAAGCGAAAACGCTTACTTTTAATAAATGCAATTGTTGCTGCAATTGATTATCTGGCGGAAGAGAGGCTAGCGCTGCCTTTTTAAAAATAACATCGATTAACTTTACATAAAAAAGTCTGATTCCTAGCTAAAAGGAATTTGAAAGTCATTTTAAGTAAAAGGATGATGTATGGGAATAGTTATTTGTATTATATAGGAAGTATGCAAAAATGTTTAAGAATCCGCAAGATATAAGGGCTCTCTTTAAGTATAAATCTTGGGATCACGAAATTAACTTTAAAGAAAGGTTCAAACTTATTGCAAAGAAACTTCGCTATTATAATTACGCTATCTTAAAGATACTTGAGGAATATTAGGAGTTGAGGGTGAAGAAAGGATAGATTCGGAAATCCAAATCGCTATGCGCTGTTAACATGCTAATCGCTAAAAAGGCAGGAAACCCAAAGGGAAGACTTTGTGGCGATTATTGCATGATCAATAACGAAACTATACGAGATGTATACCTTTTGCTGAATGCGTAGTACTTGCGGAATAGGCTTGCTAAAGCAAAGGTATATATCAAATTAGATCAATGAAACGCATTTAATTTGATTCGAATTAAGGAAGGGCACGAATGGAAAACCGCTTTCGTGTTACCTTTAGGCTTGTGAGAATACATGGTGATGCCATTTGAACTTACGAATGCACTGACCACATGCCAAAGATAGAATAACGAAATTCTGAAAGATTTTATTAGAAAGTTTGCAATATGCTATTTGAATAATATCCTAGTCTACTTAAGAATTATCGAAAAACACCAAAGACACGTCCTACAAGTCATGAAAGCTTTACACAAGGTAAATTCCAAACTAAAACTATCAAAATGTGAATTCTTTATCAAACAAGTCATTTTCCTAAGGTATGTCATAAGCTTAAGATGAATAAGCATTAATCTAGAAAAGGTCAAAGCAGTGAAGGAATAGGAATTACCTAAAAATGTTAAGGATGTGTAATCTTAATTAGGATTCGCTAACTTTTGTTAACAATTCATCTGGGACTATTTCAAAATCGCCGAACCACTTACTAACTTAACTAGGAAAGGCGTCTCTTTCACTTGGATTAGCTAGTACGAGGAAGCCTTCCAACGAATTAAGAAGGAATTCATCAAAAAACTAATCCTTTACAATTTCGATAAAGAAAAGGAAAGCATAATTGAAATTAACGCTTTAGATACCTGTATTAATGCAGCTCACTTATAGCAAGACGAAGAAGGCCGATTACATTTAATTGCTTACTATTTTGAGAAAATGTCCTTAGCCAAACAAAATTATAATATATATGAAAAAAAGCTTATAGCAATTATTAAAGCATATAAACATTAAAAGATTTACTTGCAAAAAGCCAAATATCCAATTATCGTTTATACCGATCATATGAATCTTCAAACTTTCATAACCACTAAAGTCCTAGACAATCGAAGATTAGCTAGATAGGCTAAGAAATTTGCCTTTTTTAACCTAGTAATCAAATACGTATAAGGAAAAGATAACGCTAGAGCTGATGCTTTAAGCAGATTGCCAGGGTATAAGGGGGATAAGGTTTATAATAAGATTGCCTTGCTCAAGGAATTAGATAATGGGGACTTAGTTTCCCATATCCGAAAAGCAGCGGCTATAGAATTCCAAGGACCTTAAGCAGAAACATTAAAGAAAGCTTAGGAGCTCGAGAAATCTCTCCTAAAGACCAACAACTACATCACGGTTAAGAAAAGATATATACAAGTAAACGGAAAACTATAGCTCCCGCCTAGCTTAACCAAAGAATACGTTCAAAAATAACATGAATTACCCGCACACAAACATCAAAGGATACGGAAAACGTACCTAAGGATTTCAAAAAACTATTAAGGCAAAGAACTTCGCGCAGCAATCAAAAAGGTAATTGGAAATTATAATGCTTGCATCAAAAACAAGCCAACCAAGCACGCACCTTACAGGCAAATAATTACAATACCTATATCATTACAACTTTGAAAATCAATATCATAGGATTTTATTAAATTATTACCTATGTTTAGAAACCCGGCCACAAGAGTTAGCTATAATATAATATTAATCATTATAAAAAGACTTACCAAATACATAACCTTAGTATTAGTCAAATCAACGCTTATGGCTGAAGATTTAGCGTAGGTATACCTTAAAGAAGTAGTCTCCAAATATGGAATACCGGAAGAAATAATGTCTAACCGGGATAAGCTGTTTATATCCAAATTTTGGAAAGCATTAATAAGCTTCTTCGGAACGAAATGGAAATTCTCGATAATATTCCATCTCCAGACAAACGGAGGAAATAAACGGATAAATCAAGTCGTTGAAGCATACTTACGATGCTACATCAATTACCAATAGGATAATTGGGTAGGATTGCTGCTACTTGCAGAATTCGCCTACAACAGCTTGATTACGGAAACAACCAATGTAATACTATTCTTTGCTAATTACGATTACAACCTTATCACATACAAAGAACTTAACCTGATGGTTAAGAATAATGATGCAACTTGTATCTAAGTTTAGAAGATTCAAAACCTTTATAAGGAATTATTTTAAGAACTTCAATTTGTAGCAAAAAGGAACGTGCACTATTACAACAAAACGCGTAGCCAAGAGCTAACGCTATAAGAGGGAAATAGGGTTTATTTTTTACAAAAAAATATCAACATGTAGCAGCCAAGTAATAAATTGGATCACAAGAAATTAAGATTATTCAAAATTAAACAAGTTAAAGGATCTTTAAATTATAAATTCCAACTGCCGAATACGATAAAGAAGGTATTTCCAGTATTTTATATATCCTTATTGAAAAAAGCATTACCAGGCGCATCACCAACTTTAAAAACAATTGCAAAACTTATTAATCTGCTCGAAGAATATGAAATGAAGAAATTGCTAAATTGTCAATACAAGTACGGTATCATCAAGTACTTAGTAAAATGAAAGAATTACCCACAATCCAAAAACATTTAAGAACTTAAGTCAAACCTTTGCTACCCAAAGCTGCTTGCCAGTTTCTATTAACAAAATCCAAGTTTACCTAAAGCGGGTCCTTAGGATCGAAGGGAAGGCCAACTATTAGGTTGTAAAAGGGGTCGACGTTGCTAAAACTAAAACGTTTCGCGCTTGCCAACTCAGCACTCTTTTATGCTTCCTCCATCTTTCACTTCTCTTTAGTTTCCTTTTCCAACGCTTTAAAAACATTAAGCTCTTTCATTAAATTCAAATTAGTGGCAATCATCTTTTGCCGCCTTTTATAAAGAAAACGCTTTTATTTTTTCAACTTTGCCAAGCGAGCATAAAACTTAGCCATAACAACGTCCTCTTCATTTTCCAACTTCTCGATCTAAGCGTCAAGGAATTCTCAATCCAAAGCAAAAAGCATCCGATTCCTATCGCAAACATTGCAAGTCTTATTTAGGCAAACGCAGCAATCATAGCGGGTCAATTTGGGATTGCGTGGTGAAACACACTCTTTGCATTTCGCGTTCTTATATTTAATGCATGACGCTATGATCTTCCTTATTAATTGAATTTGCTAACCTAGCGCAATATAATCGACTCTTTTAGTTAAGCATTCGGGTAGCATAATAAAAGAAAAAGATAACCGTAAGCAATTATTAATATTTTCTTAAGCATACTTAAGCGTAAGGATATGTTAGGCTGGAAAGGGGATAATGTCATAAACTAGGCTTAGCCTTGGTATAAGTCACGGGTTGGCATTATAATATTAATAATATTATTAAGTGGATAGCACCAATTAATATTTGGTATCAAAAGAACAATAATATCATTAAGCGAATAGCATTAACAATTATATAATACAAATTAGTAAGTAATACCATATTCCACATTTATTACTATAATAATAGTTATGTTAATTACGGTAAATATAAGTCATATGATATGCAAGCCGTGCTAAACAAGCTTGCAAGCTTGCGCGCTTAACAAAACGATCTTGCTAGGCTTACACTCGAAATCGAAGTTCTATATAATAAATAAATAGTTTCCTAAATAGTAAAGCTTCGTGCTTAAATCAAATAGCAAGTTTACACCTAATTTACCACTGCTTGTAACGTCTCAATTCTTATTAAGAATCGAACGTCTTGTTACTTTACTTCATAGCTGATACTAACCGACGAGTCTATACTCACGACACCGACCGAGTTAGAAACGTTACAGCAAACCCCTTTACAAAAGTTATTTATAAAACTCGCAAAGCCTCTTTAAAATAAGAACTATTTATAGCTTGCGATGCGATGCAATGCGAGGCCTTGGTATTAAGCTTAAATAGGCAATTAAAGCAATAAGAGCTAGCCGAGCCTTGGCAATTAGAGTAGTTATAAGGACTTAGAAATCCCCCCTCAATAGAATCATCATTCACACCGATTATTACTTCTTTACAATAACTCCTTATCATATACGTCATAATTAAGTTTTACGGGCGAAAACGTTTAAGAATAATATATAATAAGTTATAGTTTTTTGTTATGTTTTTGGCTTAGGTAAGCCTTAAAAGCGAAGTCTGATGCGTCGGTTTTCATGATTATTTTTATAAGAATATAATATGCACCTCGCTTAGCCTCTCTTAGCTTTCATAACTTCGCTTTGTAAAGAAGTAATAATCGGTGTGAATCATGATTTTATTAAGGGGGGATTTCTAAGTCCTTATAACTACTCTAATTGCCAAGGCTCGGCTAGCTCTCATTGCTTTAATTGCCTATTTAGGCCTAATACCAAGGCCTCGCATCGCATCGCATCGCAAGCTGTAAATAGCTTTTATTTTAAGGAGGCTTTGCGAGCTTTATAAATAACTTTTGTAAAGAGGTTTGCAAGCTTTCTAAACTACCGAAGTTACAAGCTTTGTAAGGGACCCCTAAGCCTATAATTACAAATCTAATAAGAGATCCCTAAGCCTATAATTACAAATCTTATAAGGAATCCCTAAGCCTGTAATTACAAATCTTATAAGGGATCCCTAAACTTATAATTACAAATCTTGTAAGGGGTCCCTAAGCCTGTAATATCTTTAAATTAAGCAAGCCTTTGTTTATGTTATAAGCGAGGTTATGAAAGCTAAGCGAGGCTAAGCGAGGTGCATATTATATTCTTATAGATACTTTAGAAAAGATTTGCAAAAAAGATTCTAATTTGGATAAAGAAATTATTCTGGAAGTTGACTTAATTAAAGTTAGGCAAAAAGACGTAAAAGGTAAAGAGTAGGAGAACTTTGCCGTTGTTGGCTTAAATTATGATATCGCAGTTGACGAAGATTTTGATGATTTGGGAGAGCGTGTTTTTGATAAAATCAAAGATTGGAATGCATATGTTGGGAAATATCCTGATCTTTTAGTAGATTAGTGGGAAATACAAAAGGCATTGCATTTTATTGACTTCTTTGTTTTAGCAATTAAATATATGGACCTAACTACTTTGAATCCCGAATAAAGGAAACTTTTTGATTTTTTAATTATTTATTATACCTAACTTTTTATTAATAATTAGGAAGATCCCAATTAACTTCTTGCGCAATTGAATAAAAAAACAAGAAGCAGCAAGACTTATGCTATTTTCCTAACATGCTATTATCTTTAGCTTATGGCTAAAGCCGCTGGTAAAGAGAATCCCGTTTTGCGAGCAGCTTTAACTAGCGTAGCTGCATATAATATTAAGGGTGTTACTTTTTATAGTTTATTTTATCTTCTTGTTAATAAGCTGTTTTAATCGCTGTCTTGCGTTATCATCTTACATTTATAAGCCAAGTTTTAGCATATTTGATATTTTATTGCTAATAAGAAGTTTATGCTTGATTTTAAGCTTTTGATATAAATCAAATAGCATTTAATTGAGATATTCCCAAGAAAAGAAGAATTATTTGGAGGGATTAATTTCGTTATTATTGGTGATTTCTTTTAATTATTTCCAATTATTAGGTTGCCGCTTTTTTTTAGATTGCATAAGGGAAAGAAAAGTTGGAAGCCGTAAAAAAATACGCATTAGTAAGATTATGTTATATATCAAGATTTTAGTATTATAATACGATTATCAAAGATTATGCAATAAAAGAGAGAGGATAAAGAGGCATTAATTTTTAAATATATTTTTAACTAATTTGTAACGTACGGTCGGGCTGGTGTTGCTCGAGAGTGCGAAGGTAAGTTATTTGATAAGTAAAAACGCTATCACTAATCAAGATTGATAACCATTGCAAGTTACTAAGTATAGTATAAAGATACTTTATTTAAATTAAGCACAAAGCTTTTATTTAAGTGAAAAGATATCCTAAGTTATATAAAACCCTTATTCCTTTAAATCATTTGAATTATTTTGAATTATTATCTAAACTTAAGGAATTCAAATGATTTATCTCGTGATATAATCATGTGACTTATAGCTTCTTTATGCAAGGTCAAAATCTAATAATCCTAACCGATTGCCAAGCCTCAAGGCTATGTCACTTGTTTTAGCGCTAGTCTATAACATTATTCCTCCTTTGTTTTAGCGCGTTCTTGCGCCTTAAATACATGATTAAGAAATGTCGCTTTTTAATAACAATTATCTTT
The DNA here is from genome assembly GCA_017365405.1 of Cadophora malorum. Classification (NCBI taxonomy): domain Eukaryota; kingdom Fungi; phylum Ascomycota; class Leotiomycetes; order Helotiales; family Ploettnerulaceae; genus Cadophora; species Cadophora malorum. Next base: position 5,057 of record JAFJYH010000144.1, on the reverse strand, counting down.
TTTGTTTATTATGTTACCTAATTGCTATAAACGTTTTAAAGAAAATTAATAGAACTTCTTTTTTCGTATCTTTTGCTATAGCTTTAAAATGCTTTCCTATTCTTGTTATGCAAAAGATCCTTGTAGGGTTTACATTGTCTCATTTGACTTTAATTAATATGCCGAATGTATTTGTGCTGGTGGAAATACGAAGTGTGATGTTTAGAGTTTTTTAAAAAGTGAATAACGCAAGTTGAAGTAAATAGAAACAAACTTGTTGCTTGCTTAAGCGAAGGCGTAACGCAATCAGCAAAGGCTAATTAAACAGCTATTTACCCAGCAAGCTAAAATTTCTCAAATAAACAAATAAAGGGAAATATTTTGTGCGAAAGTAGCCAAGATGCTATATCATAATTTTTATTCTTTAGACAAGTTGGAGAAGATCGAAGAAAAGGAGCGTCTGACTTAAGAGTCGATTATTATTTCTTCCCTGTCCGCCCTTGCAAATGCCAAACCCCTTAATCTTGCTTTAGCAGATCAGCTAGCTAATTTCAACCTTTTTGATTCCATGTGATTGGCCCTAGATTTTGTTAATAATAATTCCTGGGGTTCGCCTAGCTTCTTGATTAGAGCTATTAAAGCAACCAAAGGCAATTTAAGTTTTCCGTAGGTTTTTATAAGTTTTCTTTCGCTTTATATTTTTTCTATTTGACTAAGTACTTTAGTTGATCGATGTTAATAGTCCAAGTGTCAAGTAACTTCTCCACCTTATAAACGTTTGGGTCGTTTTTTAGCTGCAATTCTTTATTTGTTGCTAGTAACGTTAATCTTAATGCGGGTTTTAGCAAAGAAACATGGAATATAAAGTGTAATCTTGACTCCTTAAGTAATTGTAGTTTGAAATTAATTAGCCTTATTTTTTTTAATATCTCATATAATCCTAATTTCTTAAAATCCAATTTGATACTTGATTGTTTTATTTTAATATGTTTGCGTAATAAGTATATTTTATCCTTCCTTTTTAGCGAAGGTCCCATACTTCGCTTTTAATTATTATATTTCGCAATTCTTAAGTTTGAGAATTCGATATCCTTAGATAATTGTTCTTGTAGCTCCCTTAGCTTATTTGCAAGCATTACCGATTGTTATGCATTGGTATTATCCTTTTTAGGGTATCGATAAGCTTCCGATTCGAAGCTATAATTGGTAAAAAAAGGTGACACCGCTGTAGTTTCATTCTTTGCGTTATTAAAAGCGAATTAGGCAAGTGGGAGGAGTTCCACCTAATTGCTTTATTCCTTATTAATGTAGCTGCGCAAATATTATTCGAAAGACTAATTAAGTCTTTTTATTTGTCCATCTATTTGTAAGTAAAATGCCGTAAACATTTTATGATTTAGTCCCATTTGATTTATCAGTAATATTTAAAATTTAAATGTAAAAAGCTTATCTTTATTAGATATAATTTCCTTAAATAGCCCGTGTTAGCTTACTATTATCTTAAGAAAGGCGTACGCAAATTTTTGCGCGTTACTCCCTTCTTTGTATAATATAAAGTACCTGTATTTAGTGAATCAATTTGTTATAATCTATATGACGTCGAATATTGTTTTTGTCATTAGTTTCTTAAACGGCAGCAATTTAACAATAAAATCGAACGCAATCGATTCTTATGCTTGTTACGATATTGGGGGTGATTGTAAAAGTCCATAAGGCGCGTGCTTATTTGATTTGCTTTTTGCACATAAATCGCATTTTCTTATTACCCTTTTAATATGCTTCCTCATTCTTAAGAAATAATAATTCCTAGCAATCTTTTCGAAGGTTCTTGATATTCCTTGATGCTTATGCGCTAACAGCAAGTGCTATTTTTTAATAAAATGTTGCCTTATCTTGCTAGGAATATAAACAAATCTTTTAAAATAAAAGATGCTTACTTTATCTTAGATGAAGTTTTTTATTAGCAATTGTAATATTCTTGTAATGCATTTATTTATTTGATATACATATTTAATTAATTTTATAAGTTTGTTATCTTTTATTATTATAAGAGTTGCAAGAAATTTATAATTATATTTTAACTTGTTTGCTCTTACCTTAAATATAGCTTTAGGCCTTTTTATAGATTTGCTTGAATAATCCTATTATCTGCTAAAAGCGTTAGCTCTTGCATTTTCCAATTCTTTTTAATATGTAATATTAAGCTTCAAGGTAAATAATTCCTTCAACCACCTAACTTATTATTTGTTCAATATTTTGATTATAATAAAGGATATAAGATTTTTATAATCTATTTATATTTGGATTACATGTTTTGCTCTTTCGAGATAGTATCGCCATTGCTTGCAAGCGGCTACTATAGCTAACAATTCCTTATCATATATGTCGTAATTAAGTTCCGCGGGCAAAAACGTTTAGAAGTGATATGCGATAAGTTGTAGTTTTCTGTTATGCTTTTAGCTTAAGTAGGTTCCGAGGGCGAAGTCTAATGCGTTGGTTTTTATAATTATCTTTAGGTTTAGATTATAAGTGGCTAAGATTAGGGCTTGCATAAATCGTTTCTTAAGTACTTAGAACGCGTTTCGCGCCTCCGTTGTTTACTTAAAGTTTTAATTTTTTTTTGTTAAATTTGTAAGTGCTTTAGTTATTGCGAAGTAGTTATGTATAAATCTCTTATAAAAGTTAACGAATCTTAAGAAAGATTGTACTTGCGTGATTATTATTAGTTCAAGCCATGTAAGTATAATCTTAACCTTAATTAAGTTCATATAAATTCCATACCTTCCCACAATGAATCCCAAAAAGTAGGTTTCTTCTTAGTGAAATTTGCATTTCTTTAATTTAAAAAGAAGTTTTGCTATTCGTAATTTAGCTAATACCTTCTTCATATGTTAAATATGCTTATCCTTATTTTTGAAATAAATAAGTATATTGTTTAAGTAAATGATTACAAAAACGTTAAGATACTTATGTAATTGGTTGTTAATCATCCGTTAATAAGATATAAATGCGTTTATAAGCTCAAATGGTATAATTTGATATTTGTATTGTGGAGGGGCAAATCCCAAGCAACCACACAACAAGAGAGGGAGCACTCAAGGCATAAGGGTAGACTTGATATAAAAGAACGGTTTGATCAAATCGAGAGATAAGATAAATCTGAGTAGCGGGATTTGTCATTTTGAGGGTGGAAAAAGAATGTATTAGATAGAAAATTATCGTCAGTTGTAAGATAGGTGTTGTTGAAAGGAATGGAAGGAAAGTTGGCTCTTATACCGAAGCAGGCTCGGCAGAGCCGCATCCGATAACGTGACATCCAACCACCAAAATCAAGTGGCCCTGCCACATGCGCCCCCCTCTCCAAATAATCAACTCGTCCTCGAGTTACAGAATCGCAGATTGTAACGATAGAATCAAACAGCTAAGTTACAGCGCAGTTGTGGAGGATGCAGCCATGTCAGGTGACAGCCGACAAGTCAGAATAACCTCACTTTTGAAAGCAAACATTCACTCGCTTAGCGTCCCCGCCACCAGCAACCATATATATAGACAGCCTCTCCCCCCGCAACTTGCAACTCCAACTCTCCAACTACACCTCCTTTCTTTCTCCTCTTCAACCTCCAACAGCGCAACTCTTTTGCACTCTCTAACGCTTCCTCCATCAATCTTGAAGATTTCTTCCTGCAGCGACGCGTCGTTTGAGGCTTTGCACCGCCGATCTTGCGATTCCAGCCTCCTGCGGGGCAAGGTAAGGCTGACCATTTACCCCGCCTTGATCTGAGCTGACCAAGACCAGTAAACACAAGGTTGAGGCCTCCCTTCTTATTAACAACTCCTCCAGAGCTTCACCACTCCATCTTCTCCTCCTTCAACTGCTTCGCCGTCGTCGCCAGCTCCTTCGGTCGCAAGGCTTGCAATCCACTCAGCTCCCCCCCCAACTTCGGAGCTTCCATCTGGCTAAGTTCTTTTCCTCTCCTTGCGCTCCTCTCACAACCGTGAAGAATTTCCGCAGCGATTGACTCAAGACAGCAACCTTTTCTGCAGATCAAGATTTCTCCGCCATGAGCTAACCTTTTGCTAAGTCTCCCTTCCTTCCTCCATTGCGACTCTCTGACATTATTATCCAGAACTGAACTCTGCGCGACAGCAAGATGAGATTGAGCCGCCTCTCCATCTTCAAATCGATTTACAGCACCGTAATTCTGGCCTTCCTCAAGATGAAGTTCCTTAATCATCTTGACGCGCCTTAACCACGCTTTCGCTCCTTTACAGATTCCCATCATCGCCACTTCGTCGCTCCACAACTTCTGAGGTTGAGCCGTCTCCCTCTCTAGGCTGGTCATCTTTCTTTTGCCCTTCTCTCTTCACTTCTTTTTCCTTCCATTGCAGAGTTCTACTGACATCATATCAGGTTCGTCTACCTCTTGCTTTTCAGGGAAGTTGGTACTCTGCTCTGGTATTTGGGAAGAGGCTTTGAGCAACGCGCAACCTTCTACGATGCTCCATGCAACCTCCACCTCTTGGGTTTGGAACGTGCTGTTGCGCACGGTACTGATCCTCCCTTGAGAATGGAGCCTTGTGAGACATAAGGTCGTTCAGGCCTTGAGCAAGCGTAGATGGGAGTTCAACGTTCTACGCCCTAGTATCCATGGCCCCGGCAGAGTCCAGATCGATCTTCTCCTGCGCTGACAGTAGGCAGGCTCCTTTCCTACCCTAACCACGAATATTCCGCGAACTTCCTCGACACTCCTCCCTTCTTCTTTACCCTGCAACGGTCTCTTGCCTCGACAAACACATGCGCATGCACGAACATACACTCATACAGGGTTGGCAGCGGTGGAGTGGGGTTTGAGGGTGTTGGGCAGCCGGTAACTTCGTAATAGTTTTGGAGAAGGCGAAAGTTAACAGACTGGTCTTTGGCAATGGGGGTTGCTAAAGCTCTTGTTTGCTAGCACGTAGTTTTCTTTAACCTTGTCGTTGTTACTGGGCCGTAAGACCCATTGAAGTTGACGGAATTTGCAAACTATACTTGAGGTTCAGGACCAGCGGTACGCTCAAGAGGGATGGGGGTTCTTCTT